>JADRCD010228151.1:0-14986 GCA_019843815.1 Montemys delectorum | reverse complement strand
CTCTGCTCCATAGTTAATCTCTGCCACTCCTTCTGTGGATATTTGGTTCCCCTTTTTAGGAAGGAATGAAATGTCCACAGAAGGAGTGGCAGAGATTAACTATGGAGCAGAGACTGAAGGAAGGACAAGCTATCTCCTGAGAGGCTCTGACAATACCTGACCAATACAGAGGTAGAGGCTCACAACCATTCATTGAACTGAGTACATGGTCCCCAATGAAGGAGTTAGAGAAAGGTTCTATGGAGCTGAAGGGTTTGCAGCCTCTTAGGACGAACAACAATTACCAACTAGTACCCTCAGAGCTCCCAGGGACCCAACCACCAATCAAGGACTATACATGGTGGGACTGAATGTTCTGGCAGCATGTGTATAGTAGAGGATCGCAAATTCAATCATCTATAGGAGGAAAGGACCTTGGCCTTGTGAAGGTTTTGTGCCCCAGTGTAGGGGAATGCCAGGACCAATAAGTGGGAGAGGGTGGGGTGGCAGGCATGGGGAGGGGGGAGGCAAAAGGGGTTTGTTCTTGTTGTTTTTGTTTGCTTGTTTGTTTTTTGGAGGGGAACCTGGGAAAGGAGAAATTTACATGTAAATAAAGAAAATATCTAAAAAAAAAATAACTTCCTGTTGGAAAAAAAATTGCAAATAATTGAGCAAAGAAAAAAAAAAAACCTGACTAATACAAACTGGATATCCCAATTCTGACAGTAACTTCATATTCTAGAACTCTGTCATTTTTTTGAGGTTCCTTTGCCTAATCAGACACTTTATATCTAGAACCTGGGATTGCCCTTAACACTTATTTGAAGTAAGACCTACAACTGATCTCCTGCCCAGTGTCTAGAATTTTGCTGCGCTGGCCACGCTTGATGGTCAAACCTCTTTCTCAGGTTCTGGATCCTGTATCCACTCCAGTAGAGATCATCTTCACTTTGCATTCTATGGAATTGAGCTCATCACCTTCCCTATACAGACTCACTCCCACAAAGCGTCTATCTTACTACCTGTGCTACCCTAAGGCCTGAGCATCCCCTTCACCGATTCTTTGTCCTTTCTACTAGTGGTGATTTGGATGAGACACTCCCCCCTGTAGCTTTAAGAATTTGATTGCTTTTCCCTAGTTGGTTGACTTGCTTTGAGCATTTATGAAACCCATCCCCTTTCTCTCTTTTATGTATAAATGATCATTCAGCTTCCTGCTCCTGTGAGCAGGTCAAGCTTTCCTTGTCATTATGGACTCTGTCTCTCTGAAACTGGAACTTAAATAAACCATTTATTCCTTAAGTTGTTTTTGTTAGGGAACTTTATCACAATAACAGAAAAGGAATTAATATAACACCCATATTCTGTTACTAGGACCTTGTTAATGTGTGAAATGGTGTAAATGTGTATAATGTGAAATGTATTATCTTGTGACTTTATCTCTGGGACATTTTCTTGAATTTGTCAACAACAATCCTACAAATTCAGAGCTCAGGTGTTCTTTTCCTAGGTCATTGTTGTTTCTCTTGGACAGACCACAATCAGCTCTTTCCATGTAACGTGTGATGCAAACATCAGCAAAAATGATGTTAACGTACACTATAACACAAGGTGGGAGATGAAAATTTAGTATGGTGGTGTATACCCATAATTCTAACACTTTTATAGCCAGCCTAGATTGCCAAACGAGTTCAAAGCCAGCCTACGCTGCTCAATGAGATGCTTCGTTAACTAGCAAACCGGCACATACATGCACTAAAAGAAACAGAGATGAGAGATAGAGAGTGTGGTGGTTTGAATGTAATTGGCCCAGAGAGAGTGGCATTATTAAGAGGTATGACCTTGTTCAAACAGATGTGGTCTGGCTTGAGGAACTGTGCCACTATAGGTGCAGACTTTGAGGTCTCATATGTCCAAGTTATGCCCAGAATGGTACACAGTGTTTTGCTGCTGCCTGTGGATTCAGATGTAGAACTCTTCACTCCTTCTCCAGCACCATGCCTGCCTCCATACTGCCATGTTCTCTATCATGATGATAACGGACTAAACCTCTGAACCTGTAAGCCAGCCTCAATTAAATGCTTTCCTTTATAAGAGCTGTGATCATTGTGTCTCTTTACAACAATAGAAACCCTAACTAAGGCAGCCAGTCCCACAACACCCAGAGGAAGCTCCACTCCCAGACGCTCAGAAACTCTCAGGATCAGAGGTGAGGAGGACCCAACATCTGTCCCAACACCGGGAGTAACTGGGACCAGCGGGACCAGGCACACAGGAACTCAGCCAGCAGAGTGGCTCGGGTTCCTTCCGGTCTCTCTGGGCTGGTGTCCTGAGTGGACCTTGGACACAAGCTCTGCAGCCAGTCCCACAACACCCAGAGGAAGCTGTTGCACTCCCAGGTGCTCTAACAAGCCCAGGGTCACAGGATCCCAGAATCACAGGGTCACAGAGACTGCCTGACTCTGAGGAGTTCTGATATAATCAGGATCACAGGAAGGACTGACTCCAATCAGAATTAGCAAGGGCAGGTAGCACTAGAGATAACCAGATTGGGGGGGGGGAATCAAGTGTAAGAAAATAAACAACACAAACCAAGGTTACTTGGCATCATCAGAACCCAATTCTCCCACCATAGCAAGTCCTGGACACACCATCACACTGGAAACGCAAGATTCAAATCTAAAATCACTTATCATGATGATGATACAGGACCTTAAGAAAGACATAGATAGCACCCTCAAAGAAATACATGAGAACACAGGTAAAGAGCTAGAAGCTCTTAAAGAGGAAACACAAAAATCCCTTAAAGAACTACAGGAAAACACAATCAAACAGGTGAAGGAAATGAGCAGAAACCCTAACTAAGACAGACAGACAGACAGACAGACAGACAGACAGACAGACAGACAGAGTATTTAGGGAAAGCTCAAGGGTTTCCTGGTGATACCCACTATTTAAATCCTTCTGTCTCTGCCTTCCAAGTGCTGGGATTAAAGGTGTGCACCATCACCACCCGGCAAATACCCACTATTTTAACACTGAAAATCTAACTAAAGATAAGTTTAGCTCCTGACTACAACACGAAACCTCATCTTCTTACATTTAAAAATGAAGACTGACAGGCGTATAGAGAGACTGAGAAAAGCATGAGCCAGGAGAATCCACTAGCCAGTTTCACTCAAGCACTGCATGGCTTTGTGGATTAGCTGTGGAGGAAAAAGAAAGTCTGAGTGCTTCAACTTTGACTGCCTTGTAAGAGATCTTTTATTAGGCAGCAGTCCATTAAATTAGATTTAATTAAAGTTGATTTGATTGATGAACTAAGGCTTCATAGACTTTCTAAAGATAACAGTTTTGTATCATTGATCCAAAACACCCTCACATTTTGACAGCCATGTGGGAAAATGATTTATTTCCTCAGTAAAAACTAGCAATACTATGGATCTAAAGAAACATCACTTCAGTCATTCCTATGTGGCCAAAGTTCTTAACTGTTATGAAAATCAGCCACTCACTGGCTGACACACTGCAAATTGATACTACACACACAAATCACATGGTTGAACTCGAAACAACAAACCTGTTTTTATTTTACTGTGAACCCTACAAATGGTATCCCATTCCTCCAAGAGCAATCACATGGAAATTTTTTAAAAATGCAAACCACTCCTCCTCTCAAAAAATAATGAATGGCATAAATCATGTCTCAGCAGACTGTCATACTGTGAGGTTCCTGTGAGCTGTGCACAAGCTAGAAGGTGGATTAGGTTAATAATGACTTTCTCCTCAACACTTGAAGGAAATTAATTTAGCTCCTCACGTCTGAGCCAATGCTTTGAAAATATTAACTGCCTGATGCATATCACCAAAAAGCCTTTTCCTTTGTTCTTGTTTGCACTTGGGCTTTGCTAAACACTTCCTGAGCAATTCAAATTGATGGACTACAGAATCTACAAATGCAGTTTTGCTATTAAAAAGGCAGCCTGGAACTTGTTTAAGTGCTGAGCACACTGGCTTATTTTTTTTTTTTATTTTTTATTTTTTTTGTAAATTGGGTTATTACCGGCTATAAAAATGTAAGGAGGTCTTACTTCATACAAAGGATGCATCTCACCAGATACTGTATAATGTGAAGTTGCATAATTCAAGGATGAGTTCCTCAAGGCAATAAATATAAAACCAGACAGATGCATACTGAGAACACATTTACAAGTTCGAACATGTTCTCACTCAAAAGCCACAGCATTAGATCTGACATTTCACAGAGTGCTGCCTCCCATGTTAACTACACCAGGTTGTATGGCGGTTGTGTTCCTCCCCCTTGACATCATCTCACATATAACTTCTCTTCAAAAGTTGTCCGTCTAGGACTGTGTTTTTCCATGTGAACACTTACATGACTAATTTGTGTACACTTGAATGCCATTGTTATGGCATGTGAAAATATCTTATGTGATAACAATGAATACTAAATCAATAGCATAATGGTTGTTATTACTTGCAGAGTTCCTCATCACATTAAAAATAGTAAGGCTTGGAGAATCCTTCAGTGCCAGTTGCCATTTCTTTTCCCTTACTGAGACAAAGGTCCTGATGTCTTTGTTTCACTGCCTGTGGCTGTGATAAAATCTCTTGACAAAAGCAATTTAGGAGAGAAAGGGTTTATTTTACCTCACAATTCCAGTTTACTATCCACCATAGCAGGGAAGTCACATGGCAAGGGCTTGAGAAAACTGGTTATAAGACATCCGCAGTGGGTAGCAGTGAACAACCAATCGATGCATGTATACTCATCAGCCTACTTTTTCCATATTTATATAATGCAGAACCCAAACCTAGGGAATGGAATCGCCTGTATCCAGACCAGATCTTTCCTTACCAAAGCAAAGTGATAAAGACAAACGCCAACATCCTTGCTCACAGGTCAGTCTAACTTAGACATCATACTCTTTCCAAGTCATCACAGCAACAGAGAAATCACTCCATAAGGGCTTTGAGATGGCTGAGTCCACTACTCTTACAGTCAGAAAGCAGAGAAAGATTAATGCTGGCGATCAATTCCTTGCTTTCTTTTTATGGAATTCAGGGCCTGTGCTGGTTGGTTTTTATTAATTTGATACAAATTAGGATTATCTGGGAAAACAAATTTCTAAAAAAAAAAAAAAAAATCCCACTCCATCAGATTGCCTATTATCAGCTCTATGGGGACATTTTCTTGATTAATATGGGAGGGACCAGCTCACTGTGGGTAGTGCCACTTTTGTACAGGTAATCTTGGGTTTCTAAAAAGCCCAAGCCAGTAAGCAGTGTTCCTCCAAGGATTCTCCTTCAGTTCCTGTCTCCAGGTCCCTGCGTTGTGTCCCTGGGATCTGGACACGTAAGCCAAGTAAACCTATTCTTCCTGAGGTTGCTCCGGATCACCATGTCTTTATCACAGAGACAGAAATCAAACTAAAACAGGACCCTAGCCCATGGTGTGGTGCAAAGCACACTTAAGGTACCTTGCCTCAGTTAACCCAATCTAGAAACTCCCTGCAAACTTGCCCACTGGTTTATCTCCTAGGCAGTCTCCATCCTGTTATATTGGCCAGCACAAGTCAAAGTGGCAAACCCTGCTACAAAACTGTAGCCAGGGTTTACATGATTCACTCAGATCCCAGCTTAGAACTTAAGTATTTTATTTTTTAAAATTTTTATTGATTCTTTGTGAATTTCACATTATGCATCCTAGTCCCATACATCTACCAGTCCTTCCATATCTGGCCTCCATCCTCAAAACCTCACCTGCAAACAAACCAACAAATCAACAAACAAAACAAAACAAAACAAAATCTCACCTTAGAATCTACAGTGTGTCATAATGTGTCACATAGCATACCCTTTGCCCACACAGCTTTACTTGCAAATATTCTTTTCAATGAGTCACTGCTTTGGTTCTAGGCCTCTGGCTTCTGCTACCCCATCAACACTGGATTCTCACCGGGACTCCTCTGGGATTTCCAGTTGTTGCCTTGCATTATGGAGACCTTGCAGCTTTGGTTCTGCAGGACAAGCCTCTTCCCAGGCTCTAGCAGCTCATAGTTGGGGCAGAAGTTTGGGTGAGTCAACTCAAAGTCCTGGATCATCGGGACTTGGGTAATAGCTGAGCTGTTCATCCCACTAGTGCTCTGAAGTCCAAGACACTGGGTCTAGCTCTCCTGTTTTGCCCAGATAAGGTAAGGGGCCAGCTCTCCTACATGCCCTATGAGAACTGGAGCCAGTTCAGCTCAGTCCTCTGATATCACCATAACCCCAGGGGAAGCCCAGACTAGGAACCAAAGACCAGGCTGCATGGCCCTTGGTGGTAACATGGGCCAAGGACAACAACACAGAATTCTACTGCAGCGGGGCAATGAACGCAGACATGGCCAGCAGCAGCAGCGTGGACCCTGACATTCCCATGACTTCAGGTGGCAGCACAAGCTCCTCACATCAGATTGTTCCTCAGCATCGCCAGTTTCACCTCTCTTTAGAGGACATAAATCACTCATCTCTTCTTCTCTCCCATCTCTCCACCACATACTTGCTCATTAGTGGCATGGGTGGCCAGGCTTCTGGCTGTCTTCTGCCTGCCTGCACTGTGTCAACAAAGTATTTTAATTTAGTGAATTACTATTGATTTGATACTCACACATGAGGATTTTGTTGTTAATATGCTTATTGACATTTTGTTTTAAACTGGTCTATTCCAAACATGTGAAATGTTGGTTGTTTTCACATCCAGTCTAGGGGTGGTCTCCTGGTGGACATGGTCAGCTAATTACTAATCTCAGTGTGGATTCCCTTTCACTACCATATCCACCCATGCTCTGACAGTCCTCAGGTGGCTTCTTTAACTATAACAGTAGCTCTCTCAACTTGCTTCTCAGCTTCATTTCAGGCTTTAGTTTTCTTTTTGCTGCCACCCATCCTTCTCTCGTGAGACTTGGATAAAGAAGATTCCAGGTCTAGTTTCAGGGTGTTCCCAGGGTGTCTTATCTCAGTCTGATACCAGCTCAGTCCTGGATGAGCCCAGGACCTATTTTCATCTGTTGTTGTATAATGTGAAGTCTGATTGGAGTCGGGAATAAGACAGGCTAGGTAGGAACAGTTACTCCCAAAAGATACAATAAGGTAGATGACAATTGTCCTTCTTCCGAAGATATGATCATTTCTGGAATTGACACATGAAAGCACTGTATTACATTCCCTCTTTATGAAAACGTAAGGATGAAACATCACTCATAGAGCAGAAACACCTCAAAGGAACCTAAAACTCAAGCTCCTGCCAGCAGCTTCATATCATGAGACCACTGACATTTTCCCAGCTCTAAGATTCTGAGATCCAGGAACACTGCTTACCTTCTTTCCCTTGATCACTGAATACACTGAGTGTCCTATGTGACAAGGGTAAAGTTGGTCTATAGAGGTAGAGTTGGGGTTCTTAAACTGAACTGTAATAATTCCCAAACCAACCAAATAGGACACATTGGTCCCATGGTGATTTATTCTTTATAGACATGGCCTGTAGGTATATACATCATAGTGACATTAAATATGAGAGTAACAAGCCTAAAAATCATTTAATAGAGACTAAAGACCACTCAAAATCCATCTTCTGCCAGCACCTTCCCCGTTGCACACCTCTGAGAAGGAATATGGAATCAATCTATTTCGGCCTTGTTTCTGTCACTACAGTGCAATAGAGAAAATTTAAGTCCCTCCTCCTGGACCCATGCTTTAAGGACTCTAAGTAATGTGAGCCTCCGTAGTTTCCATAAACTTGGGTGGTGATTAATAACAAATGAACTATCATAGTAATTCTTAACAGGAAAAATACTATAAAGGAACTTAGAGTTTCAGAAGTAAAATCTTTCTTGAACACAGAGCAAAGCTGGAGTTATTGCCACAATCAGAAACAAATGAGATTATTTATAAGTTTACTAAATATGTGAGCTTTTGTCCCCACCATCCCCTATGCCCACACATAAGGGCTAAAGCACAACCAATAACTGCAACTTGCACTCATCACCTGATCTCCATATTCCAGCCCACAACTTTGGCCGAATACTTCTGCTTCCGGGAGGCCAAGCCAGTTTTAGGGAACACAGAGGCAGTGTTGGCGCTTAACATCACAGAGGTTATGCAAGCCCAAAAAACAAAAAACAAAAACAACAACAACAACACAGTAGAAACAGCTTACTGAAACTGAAGAATTGCTAGTCACGAGAAGCCTGTGCCACTCAGGCCAGAAGACCAGAGGAAAGAGAAACCAAAAGAAAAAAAAAAAACATTCTAGAAACACCCACCGGACAAAGATAAACTCAGAATGAACACCTAAACCTATAATGAATAAAATCCTTAAAGAAATACAAGAACAGGTGAAGGAAAGAAATAAAAAAAAAATAAGACCTAAAATTGGAAACAAAAGTATTAAATAAAATACAAACTGAGGGAATCCTAGGTAAGCAGACAGGAACTATAGACACCAACATCACTAACAGAATACAAGAGCTGGAAGAGAGGCTCTTGTGTGTTGAAGATACAATAAAAGAAATCGATACTTTGAGCAGAGATGTTAAATCTAAAAAGTTTCTGACACAAAAATTCCAGGAAATCTGGGATACTATGAAAAGACCAAACCTTAGAATAAGCAATAGAAGAAGAGAAACCCACCTCAAAGGCCCACAAAATATTTTCAACAAAATCATAGGAGAAAGTTTCCCTAACCTAAAAGTCCCTGCCTATAAAGTCCAAGAAGCTCACAGAACACCAAGTGGATTGAAATAAAAATGAAAACCACTGCCACTATGTAATAATCAAAACACCAAATTACAAAACAAAGAAAATATTTAAAGCTGTAAGGAAAAAATACCAAGCAACATATATAATCAGATTTATCAGACTTACACCCAGCTTCTCAATAGAGACTCTAAATACCAGAAGGGGCTGGAAGATGTCTTGCAGACTCTTTAAGAGACCACAAATGTCAGCCCAGATTACTATATCCAGCAAAACTTAATTAGTGTAGTGGACAAAACAAGATATTGCAAGAAAAAACAAATTTAAACAATATCTATCTACAAATTCAGCCCTATAGGAGATAGTAGAAGGGAAACTCCAACCCAAGAAGGTTAACTACATGTAGGAAAACACAGAAAATAAATAATTTCACACCATTAACATCGCCAAACCAAAAGAAGGAGCACACACACTCTTACACGTATTGCCACCAACTACATCAAAATAAGAGCAATTAACAACCATTGGTCATTAATACCTCTCAACATCAATGGACTCAATTCCCCAACAAAAAGACACAGGCTAACAGAATAGATGTGAAAACGGAATCCATCATTCTGCTGCATACAAGAAATATACCTCAGCAACAAAGGTAATTATTACTTCAGAATAAAGATCTAGAAAAATATTTTTCAAAAGAGATGAGGAAGGGCACTTCATACTCATCAATGGAAAAATCCACCAAGGTGAAATCTCAATTCTGAACATCTATGCCCCAAATGCATACATACCCTTATGAATTTAGAAAATGTTGTTTTGAAGTACATCATTTCATATAAGAGTTATGTTTAATAGATTCATAAGTCTTTCACTTGTTTATCCTTCTTTTGTTATATTGACATCAACTATGCACAATAGAGAGCACAAGACATTTCCTTCTCTCTATAGTACTATGAACTCTGCCTTCCCTTAATGGTCAAACACAGTCAGTACTGACTAAGCTCAAGTTTACCAAGGTGGCAAGAGGATAGTATGGGTTGCAGAAACAATGGACTGTGCCTTCTCAGACAGAGAGAATGTAAAGTCACATGGCAAAGACTGTAAGAGTAGTATGACATAAAATGCCAGTGGCAGCTGAAAATGCATTACTGGATTGAAGACCTACATGTTTCTAAATAAGAAGGGACGTGAATGCCTAGGAGTAGAGTTTGTGAGAAAACTTACATTTATAGATGAGAAAGACTTGGGCATAGGAGCACTCATCTGCAATCCCAACTGTCTGACCAAGGTAGAAAACTGTGAGTTTAAGGCTAGACTAACCATATAGCAGGATGGCAAGATGCTGTACCCATGGGAGGAGGGGTATGGGGAGGAAGAAAGAGAAGGAGAAGAGGCAGGATTGAACCTGAAACTGAGTAAAAAAAAAACAAAAACAAAAACAAAAACACGTGGCATGTGGGGAAAGGGGATGCCTTGGTGGGCCCAGGCCAAGGCATCCCCTTTCCCCTGAAAGACCAGCCACGAGATGATATCGCATAGAATAGAGTTTATTCAGGGCATAGGGAGGGGAGTTAAGAGAGTAGTAGTAAGGGCTGGCCATGACCACATGGAGAGAGGGGGGAAGAGAATGCGGAGAAAGGGAGAACAAAGGGGCAAGAGGCAAGGGAGAGAAGCAGGAGTGAGAGAGAGAGGAGGGGGCAAGCAGCCCCTTTTATAGGGCCAGGCCTACCTACCTGTTGCCAGGTAACCATGGAGAGGAGCATACCTGGCTGTTATCAGGTATCTGTTGGGGTGGAGTCCAGACAGAATACCAATACTGACCACATTTTTTTTTCAACATTCATTCCTTTATATGTGCAGGGGTCATTTTCAACATTAGCAAGATCTATAGTCTAATTATATGCATAACAAGTTTTTGGGACCCTTACTTCTGTGGTAATACTGTTCTAAGCAATGAGGCTAAAACAAAATAAGTAGCTTCCAGCTGTTGTGGAATTTAAAATCTATAAGGAAAAAGGAAATAAAGCACAAAAGCATATATACACTAATTAGCAAATGTGATCTCTCCCTCTTTCTCTCTCTCTCACTGTGTGTGTGTGTGTGTGTGTGTGTGTGTGTGTGTCTGTGTGCATGTGTGTGTGTGTGCGCATGTATGCGTGTGTGCATGTCTATGGGTGTGAGTGTGTGTGCGTGTGTGTCTGTGTCTGTGTGTGTGTGAGTGTGCGTGTGTGTGCATGTGTGTGTATGTGCATGCCTATGGGTGTGCATGTGTGTGCGTGTGTGTGTGCACACCTATGGGTGTGCATATGTGTATATGTGTGTGGAATCCAGATATCGAGTGTCTTCTATTCTCTCCACCTTATTTTTTTTAGACAGGGTCTCTCCCTGAACCTGGAGCTCAATTAACTTCCTATCTCTTCATCCACAATGCTGAGATTGTAACTGTTGAACCCAGCTTTCATGTGTGTGCTAGGGATCAAATTGAAGCCCTCATGCTTGTGGAACGGCAAGCACTTTACCAACTGAGCCATCTCCCCAGCCCAGTATGTGGTAATAGTGTTCTAAGCAATGAGCAAGTGTCCTACTGATAGTGAAGCAACGTGACAGCTGAAGTGTGAGTGACTGGGTGCAGGGATTTTGACTGCGTAGTTTGGAAGGCTTTCTTGAGGTGTTAATTGGCTCAGAGCTAAATTACACAACTAAGTCAAATTGTTAGAAGACTTCATTGTAGCTTTTTGATATTCCACAGCATTATTGCCGATTACCCACTATCGTCTCAAAATGGCCCGCTGAGGGCTTGCAATGTAATAAAAGAACAGAGATACCAAAATAAACATACTAGATATCTGCTATATCATGGAACCTCAAATGTGGTTTCCACTGGCCTAAATAGCAAATTAGGCTCTGGCGATGCTATTCAAAACACACAATATTCTTTGACTCAAGAACTGTGTCTTCTTTGTGCCTGGAAGAGACGATATTAAATCCCTCAGAAGGGAACCTTATGATGGACCCAGAGTGTCCCTAAGGGGTCATGACTCTCCATTTCTGCTATCAGGGAAATAAAAGGAGATAGCAGGTGATACATGTACTGCAACTCCCTCAGACCCATCAGTAAACTCAGACAGAAGCAGTTCTTATTGGAATGAAGATATTGGCTTAGAGGGATGAATTTACCCAAGGTCACCTGGCTATTAAGTGACTGAACCAGAAGATGAGTCTAGGCCAGGTCTGCTTTCAGAGCCCATGCTAGCATCTTCCTCTAAATGTCTCTGCTATTCTGTTACACCAGACACATATAAATATAAACCACTGAAATATATGGGACAGAATTAACCCATTTGTAAAATTATCATAAGGTGAAAAACAGGCATCTCAGAGATCTTGTGCTGTATTTTTAGTATCAGGCAATAAGAACAGCATACGATGCTGAAAGGAAGAGGAACAGCATGCGTATTCCCTGGGATGGTAAGATGTTCAACATTAATGGAAGGAAATTGTTAGGAAACTGACAGGGAGGAAGGGAGTGTCCTTGCCTTCTCCCTGACAAAACTCCTGTAGGAAGATATGGGAGGGAACAGAAGACTGGAAATCAAAGCTGATTTCTGATAGAAAATGAACCCTGGGGTGGAATTATCTGAAAGTTTTGCAAAGCAGTGTAACAGAAAAAGAGCAGAATGAAAGAGAAAATAAACTTAGATGTCCTAAGAAAGAAGAGGTGGTTAATTAACAAGGGGATAAAGACAGCCTGCAGATACTATTTATCAGCCTTCTGCATATTCCTGTGGCTTTATTTGTGCCCATCTGTCAGCTTGATCTTTTCCAAGTGTCTGCTGCCTCATCTACAGCCCATTAATTTATTGAAAATATTACTTGAATTAGATTGCTTTCCCACTGTATTGTTTTTAACTGTCTTGGGGGGGAAAGTGATTTGTTTGCCTATTGGATTTTCCATTTGGCAAACCATGGCTATCCCAAGTTCAGAAACTCTTCCCAATTCATAATGAAAACTAAAACCAGATTGTTTTTCATTCAGAATCATACCCATCAGTATTTGTAAGCCAATTTTGCCAAATGTGTTTGTACACACATCCTTCTTCCCCTTGGAGAGAAAAACCCAACCTGAAACATCTTCAAACAAAGCAGTCAACTGCAATAGTATATTTTCTTGCCTTGGCAAAGAGCACAGCCAAACAGATCATTCCTATTAGGAATATATCTAGGTTATATTTAAAAAATAACCCAAAAGATGCAGATTATACTCATCTTTTCCTGAAAATGGCAATAAAGGGCCTTTCTGTCAAGTCAGGCTCAGGCCTATAGGAATTTGTTTTTAGCCAGTAGGCACTAGAGGAAGAAACCTTTCCCATTTTTATTGTTACATAATGTTTTTTAATCTGCAATTTCTTGTCAAAGCAATTCCACAAAAAGCCTGAGGCCTTGAGTTTGATTTCTTCTGCTTCTCAAAACTGCTCCCACAGAGCAGACAGGCCACCCAAATCTTCCACTTGTCAAACCAGCTCTGGTCCCAGAAGGGATTTATGAGGCTTCACTTGAAGGAATGCCACACAGGCTTGCTGGCTGCAATGTGAGCTGCCTGTTATTTCTCCCTCATTTGCCAGGAAGTCTGGGTGAGCGAGTTCTGCAACACCTGAAGGGCACAAATGCCTGAGTCTTGCCATGTGGAAGAACGTTTTTTTCCTTCCTCCCCCAGTTTGCTTGCTGGCATTCTGGTGTGAAGACAGATGGGAAGAGATGGGGAGATGGAAAGACACAGCAGCTCTGGGAGCCTGCAAGCAAAGACTTCAGTGAGGCTGAAAGACGGCAGAATAAGCAATTCCTTTCCTCAAAATTACTTAAGAGAGAAGCGTGCCTTCATACCCTGCCCTAGGCAGCACTTCCTTGATACAGCTGTGCCCTGATGACACCTGCTCTCTTTCCTCAACACTGCCCCCTAGCTCCAGCAGAAACCTCCGGCTTTGTAGTCTGCACACAGTGGGCAACCATCCCTTAAAAGTCCCCTTCCTACCTGAGGACACAGATATGCAAGATTGTGGTAACATGAGCCCAGTACTCTGCCAGTTCTCTGGATAGTTCCCTGGTAACTCAGTGACACCCTATCTTCCACCATATTTCCAAAGAAAGCAAATTTTCATGAGGACATCAAAAGCATCCTGAAGGCTTACCCATGAGAGCTATGTAGCTACAGATAGACCAGCACAGCAACTCCATCCAAAGCAAGCTATAAAAGATAGAGTGTGGCACCCCAAATTCTGCCTCTTGAGAGACTGCAGACACAGGCAGATCTCTTGTGATTGAAATCTCCTGTTGGACAGTACGTCCTTACTAAGGAATCGGTGACTAAATCACTGAACACTCTTGTCAGTACACAAGGACCCTAATAATAAACGTTATACTTGTTTAAAGGCATGCTGAGAGTAACTTTCATTGCCAGCTTCCTCAAATGCCTTTGCTTCAGCTAAATATGTTATTTATGCCCAAACTGAAAACTATCCTCTGAGGTATAATCATTTACTCTAGGTGTCTCTAAAAATGCATAAAGTGAATATGGTAATAAATTTCGGTTTGCTTTCCCCTTATTAAATATCCTTCTGTTACAGGAGCATCTTTGTCAAAGTCCCAGAATGAATAGAGAAACTTAGGGAAAAGAGGGGCTAGGAGAGAGTTAACCAAAACTGAAGAATATAAGAAAAGGCATGTGGAAACAAACTACTTTATAAACTAATTTTAAAATATAGATTCTAAGAAATATTTTGAATGGATGGATAACACTCTCATAAGCCATGAGTTATTAAACAAAAGTGTCAGTGCCAGGCATGGCATACAGCTCTAAGAATCTCTGGACAAGGAGGCCTGAGAGGTTTCCCAAGCAGTGGTCTGGTTGCACACCAGAGCTAGTTCGTAAGGACACTACTGCTGGGGACACCACATACTTGTTTGCTGTGTGCTGGGGAAATTAAGGTGTCCTTTGGGGGTTCTTAGTTTTATTAATGAAAATAATTTTGTTTTAAAGATATTCAGAGGTTAGAGAGATGGCTCATCAGTATAGAGTGCTTGCTGCTCTCTGGAGCACCTCAATTCAGTTCCTAATATCCATGTACAGTAACTCATAACCACTCATAATGCCTAGACAAGCTCCTGCACACTCGTGAATTTGGATGTACATATGTGCACACATAAGGCACATATAGGTATACTTATAACTACATACACACACACACACACA
>JADRCD010228150.1:59534-70911 GCA_019843815.1 Montemys delectorum | reverse complement strand
GTTGTTTACTCAGGAGCGCAATACGCCCCCCCCCCCCCAGATGGGTCGTGACTTGGCGCACTCTGGCCCTAGGCTCATGTGCAATTCACCTGTCTGCTTGCTATCACCGCTCACCACGGCTCTCTACAGGTATATATTTACTATAACTTTACTTATATAAGTAAATATAAATAGAATGTTATTTTTATTTAAAATAAGTATGAGTGGATTATAAATATATACCGGTACAGGAAGGTTTGAAGTATTATGCCATGTGTTCTAATCTTCCCTTCTGATAATTTTCACTACGGTGTTTCTAAAATGTGCACTCTCATTTTCTTCATTACACAGTATTAGAATATGTTTTATCCTGCAAGCTTCTTCTCACTGTATAACAACCACCTCTCCCTCAGGGGCTTCTGAGCCATTTCTTTTCTATGCTACAATACTGGCTAGCTTGATCTTGCGCAGATTTTGTACAGACAACCACAATTGCCACACATGTACAAGTACAGTGGTTCTATTATATCCAGAATAAGATGCTATTTACTTTGGTCTTCCCCAAACTCTGACTCTCAATACTCATTCCAACCTCTCCTTTAAGATCATGCGTGAGCAGTGTGTACGTGTGTGTGTGTGTGTGTGTGTGTGTGTGCTTTATGTTCCATTTGTTGATTTGTTGACCTGTAATTATTTTTTGAGCCTTGTTTTAGAATGAAGTGTAACAATGATAGATGCTAGCATAGAGTATTTTCTAATTTTCTTTTGATGCTAATGCATAAAGTGCTTGGGACCTCAGTGTGCCCCAGCCTAAGAGTCATGACTACACTAGCTTTTTTTGCACTGAGGTCTAATTGCACAAGTCATTCTTGGGCTGTGTTATGCATAATAAATCTTTTCAAAGTATTTGGCTTCAGATAAAATAAATAACCCATGGCTTAAAAGCTTTAATTGAGAACACTGTGTTCTTACCTTGCTTTCTTTGGAACTTCTTAAGATAATCAGTATTTTCTGTTTAAGAACTTGTTGGAGTGAATATTCCCCAAGAAGATATTTAAATCCAAGCAGCCAGTACATAGAGTGTTTGGAAGGTAGGAATATCCAATAAATACTCATCAATATTATAAATGAACTAAGAATGTCCCAGGTACTTGTCTAACAGACTGTTGATCTCAAATCTTATATATCAGAAAGATTTTATATCTTCACTTTTGTTGTTAATATTGATTTATAAACTAATTGTATTCAAATCTATTTCTCCTATTGAATGCAGGCTCACATGCTTTGAGATTCATACTTTAAGTAAACAACGTGTCTCAGAAAATGTCTAGAGATTTCAAATTGTGCCACTTGGAAGTCTAGGATTTCATACTTAGGCTCAGAGCCTCTGAAGTAGATCTAGAAAGTGACTTGGATTTAAATTTATATGGTTTTTACCTATAAGGAGAAAAAAGTGTTTCTTGGCCTTGTAAAGTAATAAAATAATTTATCTTGATAGGATGCTTCATTTCACAAGAGAAATGAAATTGTAGGATTGTCTGAGGACTAACTCCAGTTATAATAGAACAAAACTATCATTTCTTAAGTAGTGTAAACACCATCTTATGCTCACTGTAGTTGAGTGTACTATTCCAATGTACAGCTTACATGACTTTTTTTCATGATGTTATTGGCTCAAACTAACTTGAATATTTGTACATGTTAAGAGTGATCATGCATTTCCATTTTGAATTCATTTTATACTTCTCAAAACTGGCTGTTTAGTTCTTGGGAATGAAGCTGAACTGTCTCTTTTCTTTGTACCCTATCCTCTGCCCCCCATTGGGGTTTTGGCAAGCATTATTCACAGACTGACTGACCTGCAGAGAATGGAACTTAGGATATTGAGCCTTGTAGAAACTTATGAGGTCTAGCCACAAAGGACAAAGTTTCTAATCTATCAGCCAATTTTTTTCCTACAGCACAATTAGGAAATAGAATCTTGATGAACATTTGTGTGGATCCATCAATTCCCTAAGGCTTTAGGAAACAGGCTGCCATCCAGGGTGCTTGGGAAATAGGGTAGCGCTGGATTTTGTTCTCTTAAGGAGGAAACGAAGGTAAGTACTCACACTTTCTCACTCACAGCAGTAAAAATAGATATGTGAAAGAAGAGTTGGCAAATGAACACAGTAATTAATGTTGCTTGCATGTGAGCAGTGCCAGGTTGACCTCAGAGTGTCTAACATGGCCACGAAGATTGAGGTTGTCTGTCTTTGCTGGCTTTTGAAATTTTTACCAAAAAAGAAAGAGAAAAGCAGAACGACTTCGCATATGTGTGTTACAGCCTGTCTAACTTTTATGGACTACAACTTTGAGTTTCACCATTGATGATTACTAACTGAAGCCTGCTTTCAGATGCTTTGGCACCAGGCACCCATGTAGAATACACACATATATGCAGGGAATCCTCATATATACGAAAGTTATAACATATTTTAAAAATTGTAGATAGCCTATGCTGTTGAAGGGAAGAGAAATAGAGCCAATATGCATGACCAGAAGAAATGTAACATATGTAGTTACAAAAAAAAAACCCCATGTGTAGTTACTACATAAATATGATATATAAGTATATAATTACATATTTAAATATTTTATCAAATATTATTTATTATATTTATTTTGATATGTTCTATATATATATGAATACATTTGTTGCAATTAATATTAAACATAAATAATATATAATTAATAAATATATCAAACAAATGTCTATAAATATAGATATCTAAAGCAGAGACTCAAAGGATATTTCAATCTTTTTTTATTGATTTAAGTTTTATTGCATTATGATGAGAAAAGACACATGATTTCAATTTATCTGAATTTGTTAGCATTTAGACATATTTTAAGTAAATAGAGTTAAATCACATTCTTGTTTCCCTTTTGTACCCCAACTCTTCCCAGAAACCCCACTTTATTACCTACCATACCTTTTCTAGTCGTATACTTTAACATTTATAAAATATTATAACAATAAAAATAAGTATTATAAAAGTTGTTTGATATAAAACAACAATCAATTTAACAGTCTTTTGTGGATGGTTGTCTACAGCAATACTGAAAATACACACGTTTTTCTCAATATAAATTTTAAATAACTCTAAATGTATTAACTGTATATTTTAAAATAATACTTCACTACTAGTATTTTCTTAAATGAATATAAATATATAAAGTCTTTTTGTTTGTTTGTCTGTTTGTTTTATATTTAGTAGAGCTTAAAATCTTGGCTCTTACTGTGGTACAAGCCCAAAATAAGAACAATTTTTAGACATTGGATTTCATTGTAATCCTACTTCAAAAACCCTCACATCACCAAAGGATTTTACCTCCATAGTAGCTAAGCTGAGAGTTGACAGTTCTGCTGCTCCAATTAATGAATTGTAGGCACGATCTTTGGATACAGACTTCCTGCTATGGTCAAAGCTATTTGATTTGAGTGAGTGACTTTATTCTTAGCCCACAGAGAACAGGTTACATTCATTTAAGAAATGGTGTGTGTATTAAGATGGTCTATCTGTGAAGTCTGTATCATTATCATGAGAAGTGATTTTATATCTGAATCTTGCTTTATTGCTGTGATGGTGTGTCCAGGACTTGCTATGGTGGGAATATTGGGTTCTGGTGATGCCAAGTAACCTTGGTTTGTGTTGCTTATATTCTTATGCTTGCCCTGCACCATCTGGTTATCTCTAGTGCTACCTGCCCTTGCTAAATCTGTCTGGAGCCTGTCCTTCCTATGATCCTGGTTGTGTCAGAACTCCTCAGAGTCAAACTGTCTCTGTGATTCTGTGATCCTGCGACCCAGGGCTTGGTAGAGCACCTGGGAGTGGAGCTTCCTCTGGGTGTTGTGGGACTGGCTGTGGAGTTTGTGCCCAAGGTCTGCTCAGGGCACTGGCTGGCCCAGACAGACAGGAAACAATCTGAGCCACTGGGCTGGTAGAGTTCCTGTGTGCCTGGGTCCTGCTGGTCCCAGTTACTCCGGTGTTGGGACAGATATTGTGTCCTCCTCACCTCTGATCCTGGGCATGTTAGAGCCCCTGGGAATGCAGCTTCCTCTCGGTGTTGTGAGACTGGCTACAGAGCTTGGGCCCAAGGTCTGCTCAGAGTACCTGCTGATCCAGACTGGATATTTCAATCTTTGTGGTAGCGTTATTCAAAGCAGTAGAAGACTGGAGAAATTCAGATATTTTTTGATACTTGAATACACAAAATGGCAGACACATGATGAAATACAATCTTAAGAAGGATGAATTTCTGATACATGGTACAATGTGCATGAGCACAGACACTATCGAGCATGGCAGCATATAAACAATACAAGTCTGTTTCTCACCTTTCTGAAGGCCTGGAAGTCCTCCATCCAATTGTTGTCCGGTAAGGTCACATTATTAAGATGTGACAAGACAGTGTCTTCTCACGGTGCTCCCATGAAGTGAGAGTGGGTGAAGTAACTCTAGAACATATTTAAAGGCACTAATTCCTTTCCTATGGGTCTCCTCTGTCACCCTCTGCCTCTGTGACCTCATAACCTCCTATGGACCCCATTTCCTAATACTGTAACCAAGAGGGTGAGGAAGGATTTCAACATAAGAATCATAATGGGACACAGAAATGACATGAGGAAAAAATGGCTCATGAGTACCAATTTCTCAGATTCAGTGGCCCAGAGCAATGCCTCCATGTTGATAGATCTGGCTATTGGACCTAAGAACTAGGACCAGATCAGAGAATATTAACCTAAACACTGACTGATCTTCTAAAATGGAGGTGTGTTCTCATGCTATAATCAGCTCTAAGAACACAGTCACCAGAATAAGTATGGGGTGCCAAAGTATGTGTGAAAGAAATATATGGCATGCTGGGCTTGCTAAGGTGGGGGGCGGTATTTGTTTGGTCTTGACTTTACTCCTTCCTCAGGAATTTACTATTTTCAAATGTGCACTCCTCTGTACTATAGATATCTTAGAGAGAAGAGTTCTAACTATTCAGGTGAGGTAGGTCAAGCCACGTTGTCTCTTTACTTTAAGTTTTGACAAAGCAGATGGTGGCAGACATTGGAGAGAATTATAGGCAAGAATATAGTTTTGTGGAAGAGTAATTGGCCAGTTTTGAAAAGACTTGAGTTCTTGTTCTATCTCAGTAATAGTCAACCAGGAGACTCAGGACAGAATGTTTTTTACTCAGGCTTCAGACTTTTCACAATATCTGTAACTTGACGACTCTGATTCACAGGGTTTGATTTCTCTTGGGACAGTCCCTGGACAGTTGCCACGTTTCCTGGGGACAGTGATCATTTGGGTTAAGCATGCTTCATGCCATCTGCCCTGGTTTGGGCAGTCATAGGAATGTCTCTTCAGGCATATCTCTGTCTTGCTATGAGTCAGAGCCAGCACCATTAAGTCTGTTTTTCAGATAGGTTTTGGGAAGTTCTATTAGCCACATCCTGAGCCATAGAGGCCTACTAGATCACTTTCTAAATGTCCCCTAGTAGTTTTTCAAGGCACTACTAAGCCTGTATTATTATGAATCCCAATTTTTCATTGATTTTAGGTTATTTTCACTTGTATCCTCATGAAAAGCCAATGTGTGTGCATGCATGCATGCATGTGTGCATGTGTGTGCATGTATGTGTGTATATGTGTGTGTGTGTGTGTGTGCGCATGTGTATGTACCTTTTAAAAATGCCAAAGCAAGGTTATTCAATGTCTTTAGAATTACATTTCTCATTAAAGTTCATGCCGAAGTTATAATGCAAAGGACACAGGAATTAGATGTTGCTGAGGTCCATTGTCTTCCCTCCCTGAACTCTGCCATTTGTCTTAGTGACATTTGACAGTCAGATATAATTGAGACAGGAAAGTAGGGTAGAAAGTTTAGAAGGGCTCCCAAACGCTGCAAAATTAGCATAGGAGAAAAGCCTGCTGGTAGAGAGCAAGGTAGAGAAGACTCAGAGCAAGGCAATCTAGAACTCGCTGGAAATGCTGGTGCTGCTACAGAGGCACTCCAGAGTGTCTACAACCCTAAAACATGTACCTTGGATCAAAATACTAACAAGATATGTGATATGTGAAGTTGAATATAGTATTATATTTGACAGATAGAGCACGTGCAAAAAATCCCACACAGTTTGCAAATAACCCCAAAGCCTATGTGCCATGTGACATCAAAGTCCCCATCATTTCTGTAGCATTTGCCACTTGAACTGTTAAGCTTTCTCCTTGCTCTGGCTTGCTTTCTCCCTTGGATGTGTGTCTTTTTCTGCTTCTGTGGCCATTTACATGTGTAGGTAGCTCTAGGACACACAAGCCAGAAACTTTCCAGAGGTGGCCACTTAATACTGATGTCCACCTATAAAGTCTTTTAAGAAGAATAAACCATTTGGATTTGTGATGACTTAAAGACTGACATGTCAAAACTTTAATAAAAATCTTCCTTAGAAAGTATACCAAGTAAAACAAAGATAAGATGAAAATCAGCTCTAGTGTTCAATGTAATTCTTATTGAATACAGGATCTATATTTGAACCCTAATCAAAGTAATTAGTAGATAAAATAATTTAAAACTCTGAGTTCTTTGAACTTAGATTCTTAAATGATTCCTCCCCTTACTTTTGAAGATTCTGTTACTATAAAAACTACATCAACCGAGAAGCTTCCATTTGCAGTAGATGGCAATGAACTCAGAGACTCCCAACAGGCCGAATCTTCTGAATGCATACCTCCAAATGAACCCCAAAGCATAGGGATCCTTGCAGAAGAGATGGAGAGATGAAGTAAAGACTGTAAGGTAGGAAGTGATAAATGACTACAAAAAATCCAATGTGTTCTGGACATAGCAGGACACCTTGCACATATGAACTGACAGTGGTTGCAACACAACACAACAGCCTGTGAAAGCCCAAGCCAGACCAATCCCAGGATGGAGATTGGAATTAAGCATGTAATCTCTCTCCTAGCTTTGGAGCTATTGGCAGTAGTTAGCTGCTGGCAGAAGGAGAGTCAGTTTTCTCTGAGTGTAGCCCTTGATAGATTGAACACTTTCCAGTGGAAGGTGACACATCCAAGAATATCTGAGCATCACAAATTGGCCTTGATGTGAAAGAAAGGACACAAAGTTGCATGGGTAAGGAAGTCGGGGTGCTTCCAGGAAAGGTTGCAGGAGGGGTAAATATGATCAAAAAAAATAAGAAACTCTTAAAAATGAATTAAAAATAAAAAAGTATGACAAACATGCTTATTTTGATATTGATTTTGCTTTTACATACAGGGACAACTTTAATTATTTCCCAGTTGGGATGAAATACTCTGACAAAGCTTTTTAAGGGGTAGAGGACTTATTTTGGCCCACAGTTCCCAGTTACCATTCATCAGGGAAGAGAAGGCATCACCATTATATTTGCAGTAATAAGAAAAGAGAGGTGAATCAGATGCATTCTAGTGCTTCTCTTACTTCTTCTTTTTATGTAGCCCAGTATCTCCTGCCCAGGGAATGAAAATGCCCACAACAAAGATGAGCCTTTCCATATCAATTAACATAATCAAGTATCCCTTTACAGACTACTTAGAGAACCATCTGATACTTAGAGAACCAGATGATACTAGATTCTGACAAGTTGCCAGTTAACACTAATCATCAGAGTCTTACTTTGTAACCTAGGGTAACATCAAACTCATCATGTAGACCAGGTTGGCCCCATACTTGCTGTGATCTTCCCTCGTCAATAGGTTGAAAACTCAGTTGTAAATGTGAGCCACCACATCCAGCTACGTGCTTTTAAACAGCACATCTCCATTTTGATTGAATATTGTATTTGTGTCCAATGTAGTACAGCATAACAAAAGAAAGAGATAAAGGGCAGCCAATCAAAAGGAAGAACTCTAGGCCTATCCATTCTTAGAAAACTAGATTATCGTAAGTAGGTAATCTGGTGGAACACACACACACACACACACACACACACACACACACCTTCCAGAACTAAGTAACTTTAGTAGGATTGAGACTGTAGGTCAGTTAAAAAGTATATTTTTGTGTATTAATAATGATCACAAATAGGAACTAAAATCTGTTTACAACAGCTTCAAAACTTAAAACACACAGAGAAAACTGTGACATGATATAGCTAATTGAAGAGCTAGTTCGTGTTTCAGGACCAGAACAATTGATATTGCTGTGATATCAGTTCTACTCAAGTGATTTTTGAATTAAAATTTGACTTTCTCCCTTGGAGTAGGGAAGCATAAATAGGGTGAAATAGACATCGATATGGCGATTTTAAAATCCACATAAATACAAGGGCACAATAGTCTAAGGAACAATGATAAACAACAGATTCACAGAGGTGTTGGATGCCTAGAATTTTTTGCTTACATGCATATTTTTGCATTAGTGAGTAATCACATTATTATTTATTGATGAGTCAGTTTGTATATACGGAACTTAGAAAATTCAAATTAACTTGTAGTGAAGGATGGAAAGCAGATTGGCAGCTGTACTGATGTAGAAATAGTAGAGAAGATATATAGAGAGGAAAAACTGCAAAGATATCTGCAATTACCTATTACCTTGATTCGTTTTTTAGTAATGTTTGGAGGTAACATATATTTTTATTATCTTGATTTGGTGATTTTTGGAAGGTCTATATGTAGAATTAAACTTATCAGTGTAAGTACATCATATGCATTTTAGGTCACCTTAAAAATCCATGTCAGTTAAAATTTGTTAAATATAATGAAATGATTATAAACTATAAAAAAATTTTGCAAGCTGATCACAAATGAAGATATTCAAATAACTAACATGGCAGAAACAAATTAAGTGGATTCATGGAAATATTAGAAAATATTAAGTCAAGTAAAACCAAGTTACTACAAAATTGAAACCATATTAAGTAGACAACCTTATAGAAAAAATGTATTTTAAATTTTTCTTAATAGAGAATTTCAAAAGTTCAATCATTATTACATTCAGTGTTACTAATACAAATCACCTTTACTTCTAACCATAAATAAACTTTGATTGAGATTTCTTTCTAGTTTTAATGTAAAACAGATTTTTCTTTCATATACTATATTATAATTACAGTTTCTCCTCCTGCAACTCCTCCTAGATTCTCTCTTTTTCCCCTCCATACAAAGCAATGCCCTTTCTTTCTCCATTAGAAAACAAGCAGGCATCTAAAAATGATAATAAAATAAGATAAGATAAATAAGATAAAATAAAATAAATTGCAATAGGACAAAATAAACAGAAGAAAAAAGAGCTTAAGAAAAGACACAAGAAACACATATAGACATAGACACATGTGTTTCCATACACAGAAATCCTATAAAAACACAAATCAGGAAATTGTAATATATTTATGCAAAAGACCTGCAACATAAAAGGGAAAAAATCATTATGAGACAAACAAAAGAAAACAAACAAACACAAAACCCTCCAAATCAAAACCCAATCCGAACCAAACCAAACCAAACCACAACCTTCCAAAAATGTATTGAGTTCCTTTTGTTCTGGCCATTAGACTGAAATTTTTCTATATGGTGTCTTGGACACTTTGTCTCTCTTCCAAATCCACTCACCTTTTCATGCCCATCCATCTTTATTTTTTCCCTCCTTCCTTCCTCCCTCTCACCCTCCCTTCTTCCTTTCTTTCTTTCTTCCTTCCTTTCCTCCTTCCTTCCTTCCTTCCTTCCTTCCTTCGTTCCTTTCTTTTAAATAAACTCATCTCATCAATTTCAACTACTGCTACCTATATACTCTTGGGTGTTGGCCCCTGCATTAGTCAACTTGCCAGGAACCACACCCTTAAAGAAGACAAATTAATTCTTCCTTTCTAAGCAGCTATCAACCACCAAAGCTCCTTAGCTAAGGATGGAGCACCATGCCCACCCACCTTCCCCTTCATGCCAAGACAGTGTCTGGTTTGAGCTTGCACAGAATGTTTTTAAGGATAACTTTCACTGCAAAAACTTTAAAGAAGAGATTATCGGTCTCTTTGCTTACTTTTCTCCAAGAGTAGGAAAACAAACAAAAAAAATCTAATTTTACATGACTTTTTCTCACATAGTAGAGCAATGTGTGTGTGTGTGTGTGTTATTTATAGGAAATGGTTACACTTCTCTCTAAAGTAATCTTTAAGTATTAGTGCAGTAGGGTGTCTTGACAATGGAACTGTGTTGAAGTACATTAAATTCTAATTTGCCACTTTAAAGCATTAAATAGTCTTATAGTCAACTTCACTGTTACCAAAGAGCCTTTAGTAACAACCCAATATGCATTTGTAACAAAAGATAATTTTAAGCAAATGAAGAAAAAGATGCACTATCCTTCTGGTAAACTTTAGGCCTGTGATGGTGTGACCCATCCTGGCAACACTTCAGAAGTATCCTTGCATGGAGTACCAGGGTAAGGCTGCTTGCTGTCATGGTTATTAGCATTATGCTGGAAGGCTTAGAACATTCAACAAAACACACAAAAGATAAAATATAACGATCCAAGTGGAAGAACGCACTAACTTGTATTTGCTGGTAATAATGCACATAAAAAGTAGTACAAGTCAGCAAATCATTAAAACTATGCACTAAAAAGTTAGCAAAGTCAGCAAATCATTAAAACCAGCGAGAGCACATGAAAACTATGCAGGTTCAATATATAAAACCAAAATAGCTCCTTTCTGGTTCAGTCACAGGTGGAAAATACAGTGGAGAAGAAGGAGTAGTTACAATAGTGAGGAAATGTGTAATGAGCCACAGAATACATTTTGATGAGGTTTTATTTTATATGTAGAAAACTTTATGGATGAAAGGAAAACTTGCATTTCTGAAAACACACACCATCGTGAGATTCAAAATGCTCAGTGTCACAAAGTGTCATATTCAACTAAACTCATCTTTAAACATTGTACAATTTCAATTAAAATGACAAAATGACTTTTAAATATGGAAGCATGAGTTATGCACTTTGAAATGAGGAATAGAAAGGAGGGACTTTCCCTCCTGGTTTTTAAGATTCACGATAGAGCAATAATAATTAACCCAGTGTTATATTGGCACAGGGTCACACAAACTAATTGGGCAGAGTAATGTGGTGGAAAACACACAGAAGCAAGGGCTCTATATCCCGAGTCTAGGGCTGCTGTGGTCTAAATGAGTCTACCAATATTCACATCTTTATTTATTTATTTTTTTTTTAAAAACAACCTTCCTATTGATTTGTTTTAAGTTTCTCATCATGTACCCAAGTCCCACACTCATCTCCTCATTCCCTCAGATTCATCATTTGCCCTTAAAATCTCCACCCCAACACACACACACACACACACACACACACACACACACACACACACACA
>JADRCD010228150.1:15453-59524 GCA_019843815.1 Montemys delectorum | reverse complement strand
ACACACACACACACACACACACACACACACACACACACACACACACAACCATCAAAAAAGCATAGAAAACCTCTCATCACGGAAGCTGTAGTATATGACAGTGTGTGTGTGTTCCCACACTGTTTCTCTGTCCACACATCTTCTCTCGCAATTGTTCATTGCATCCAGTCACTGGTCTGGTTAGAGATCTCTGGCTTCTGTGACACCATCAATATTGGATCCTCACTGGGACTCCCCCCAGTTATCCTTTTGTTGCCCTGTGTCATTGAGATCCTGCAGCTTTGGAATGGCCCTTTCACATGTCCCAGTCACTTGCAGATGTTATAGATTTTGAGGAGCAGCCAACTCAGAGCCATGGATCTGGGCCTGGGTGGTAGCTGAGCTGGTCGACTTGCCAGCCCTTCCTTATCCATACCACCAGGTCAAGCTCTCCAGCTCTGGTTCAGCCATCGACTGTCACAGTCTGCAGGAGGCAAGGGCAGCTCTTCCTGCTTTCATGTGCTAGATGCTGGCTTATCCTCCAGACCAGCTCCACTGTGCTGCCCAGTGAAGTTTCAGGGGTCGGGGTGGGAGCTGCAGCCTGAGAGGGGCTGAGTCATCTCTATTGTTCTCACTCCTCAGGGCTGGCTCACCTTTGCCTTTGCTATCAAAGCCAGCTCCACTGTGTTGCTCAGGCGAGGTGCAAGGCCCTCTCTCCTGAGTGGGGCAATAAGTGTCTCTTTGATCATTAGGGAGGATTGTCATTCACATATCTTTAATCTCCAATGTGGCAGGATTTAGAAAGCAGAACTTTAGGCTGTAGTCTAATCAGAACAAACTTTGCCTTCACAAATAGATCAATGTCATTATCATTTACCTCTCTTGTCCTATTATTCTAACATGGAATAATACAGTGAAAAGATTATTACAAGTGCTAGTGCTATGGTTTTGCATTTTCTAGCCTTCAGGGGTAGAAGCCAATTGATTGCTTTAAAAAAGTAAAATAAAGCTGGGCAGTGGTGGTGTATGCCTTTAATTCTAGCACCTGGGAGGCAGAGGCAGGTGGATTTCTGAGTTTGAGGCTAGCCTGGTCTACAGAGTGAGTCCCAGAACAGCCAGGACTACACAGAGAAACCCTGTCTCAAAAACAACAACAACAACAACAACAACAACAAACAACAAAAAACAACAAAAAAAAGTAAAATAAAATTCCTCGCCTCATATGATTTGTCATATAACAGGGACCATGGTCCTATATCAATTATTTTGCTGGTGGAAGTGAGTTACAGAAAATGAAGTTCTTTAAATATTTAATGGCCGAATAAGTGGATACCAAGGAGTAAAAAAGAATGAACATTTATAGATGGGGGACTATGGGAGAGATGTGGGGGGATGTGAGGGATAGCTCCTTTATTAACTCTTTTCAATTAGAACTTTGTGCAAAAGGTGGAATTTTTCGAAGGCAAGAGTTCCAAGAACGGGAACGGTGCCTGGTGTTTATTTACCCATATAAGACAAAGCTTGCACAGGCAGGAAAAACTCAGAAGACTAAGGGAGTGGAGGAGGCAGCTTTCTGGGCAGTAGCTTAGATCAGTAAGGAACACAGGCTTCTGAGACAGAAAGGATGTGAGTTCAAAGTTCTGTCCTTTCACACACTGGCTATGACACTTTGGCCAAATTCCCTGTTCATTCACATCCTCTTAATGGGGCCAGAGGGAAGGCTCAATGGACCAAGGTTCATATTGCCGAGTATAATGGCCTCAGTTCAATTCCTGGGACCAAAGTGCAAGGAGAATATCAACTTCTGCAAGTCGTCCCTCTGAATATGCACACAAACACAAGCATACACATATAAGCAAGTGAATCAGTGTGATCATTTTTATAAATAATTTCACTGCTCTTATGTGAAATGGCGACAATGACATCTATATCTACACAAACTCTTAGCAGATATCTCACAGTTCATTATGACATATATAGGATATATGGAAAGACGTGATACGAGTATGGCAGGGGACAAAGGTGTGACCATACTGGCCAAGGTTGCTCATTGTGTTTAACCTAAGAGTGTTGACTCAACCGTAGTAAGAATAAAAGTGAATTGAACCCCTAACTTGTCTCTGCTTTATGATTTCAGCATTGAAAACTTTTAACCCCATTTTCCATTAAATTCCAAATTTCCTTAGGTCAGAAGCAGTGTTGAATAATCTTGATTCTTATGCCTGACAGCCACTCAATGCATTCCTGTTATTAAGGAGAGAAAAAAGGGAACACGGTGCAAAGTTACCAGAACTCTCTGCAGAGAAATGACCATCTGAATGAACAGTCACAGGAGATGGGGCAGACATCAAGGATAGGACAAGGGTGGTGACATAGAGGCAGGAGAGGTGACAGGTAAAAGTATGAGAAATCCACAGGAGTCGATAGGAGGGTGTGTCCAGTTTTGGCAACATAGTCATACTAACATACCTTCAGAACAGAAGCGTTCTGTTGGGTAGTGGGGTTGGATGATTTAGATGTAACTAGATCTGTCTCTGTTTCAAGTAGAGCAAGCATCAGCTGGTTGCCCTTCTTTTTGGTCTAGTTCTATATACCCCTTCAAGTTAGAATGACTGGAATATGCAATATAGGAAGCACAGGTACAATGCTGTAGCAGGAATGGTGTGCTTCTTCTATGTAAACACTCTGGGCTGCGCAGCCACAAAAGCAGCTCCTGCAGGAGGACCTCACTGAGGACTTCCTGAGAGACCAAAGATTGCTGGTGGGGACAATGCCAGTCAATAAGGAACTCCTGTTTAGAAGAGATGCTTTCTTGGGACCAATGGGGTGCCAGTGAAGGATATTAAAGGAGCTTGCGGGGGGCATTCAGGGAGCTTGCTGGGCCAGCCATCCTTTCTCACCTGCGTTGTTGATTGTGCTCCACCTCACCTCTAACCCCCAAGGGCAAGTAAGGTCGGGAGTAGTCCAGGACACAGGCAACACAATGCTGCTCTTTAAGCAAGTTTACAGTCTCACTGAAATCCCAGGAATGTACCTCCATTTAGACTATTTAGAATCTGGAAATAAAACTCATAGGTATAGCACTGCCAGCCATCACTAACTCTGATATTCTTATCTGAGCACTGAGTTAGGTGCCTTATCAGCCGTGATTCCCAAACCACGTTGCAAAGTGAGCATCACCCTGCCCATTGCTGGGGAAACACTGAGTTAAATGAGTCTACCCAAGGCTGCACAGCCAATGAGGGAAGATCACAAAACAGCCAGCTGGAAGGGAGGCCACTGCTTTTGATCTTCTCATTAGGATTCCTCTGATACTTCTGATTTATGCCACCCACCCAAGAGCTTCCCAGCTTTTATGTAATTATTGTTCCTCCTATTTTTGGCCATCCTATCTGAAGAAGTAAAATATGCAAAATCTAAATGTCTCCCATTGGAATCTAAGTCAGAAAGGTGAGGGAGAGAAGTTCTAGGTTGATCTGCATACCCATTTCCTTGGGTCCTGGCTGTGCTAGCCTTTTCGACTAGACAGAGAATGGGTCTCTTCATCTGAGGAGTAAAACGGCCAGCCTGGCAAAAAGGTAATCACTCTTTGAGGGTTCTCTCTTGCAATACTTTATTAATTTTCCCTCATCTTGTTTGGAGGATGACACTAATGATCCATAAAACAAAACTCATCTGGGAGATGAGATTCAAGCATCTACTGGCAGCAATGAAACTATTTTGCTGGAATTAGTTGTAAGATAAGAGGAAGTTTCTGACAATGTGACACAATAGCCACGATGCCTGTTACAGGAACTCTGCAAGAATTCCACAAGGGACAAGGAGAGGCAATGAGCAGAAGACTATCTCTGTACCTATGTCCTACCTGGAGCGCTGGGCTTCAGGGATGAAAATAAATGACTGGGGTCTCTGAAGAAAGCTCCCTCAACTAGCTCCAGCATCCTCATGTTTCTCTCCAATGACTTTAGTTCCAGTTAAACCAGGAATTAAACCGAGACAGTGCCGAAAGCCAGATTAGTAGGATAGAAGCCTCACGAAGGAGCATCTACAGCCATGACTTCTGTGCATTTTAAAATAGTTCTTTACACTTGCAGAAGAACTTCAAACATATCCATGTTGTTAGGCAATCCTGAGTATAAAACTCAATGCCAAAATAGTCTTTGCAGAGTATGGATGGGTGAGAATTGAAAACACCCAAGTGAAGCTATGAACCTCAGAGAGCCTGCAAATAAATGTGCAAGAACACCGATACCACATCCAATCTGCCTTCATCCCTGAAGATGGCTTCTCTAACACACAAACTTCAATGATAGCACTTTTTCTTTTCGTTGTTTGAAGGATGCACATGGTCCCGGGTAAGAGTCTTATTCTTGATTGAGTTATCTCAGGGCCTTTCCAATCTGGCAACTGCTTGATTGTCAGGTTCACCTGCTTCAAGGTTGGTACCCTCACTGATGCCTTCTCTCTGCTCCCAAACATTCTTCCCCACCTCGCTCTTTTTTTCCCTTGCCCAATTCTCATTTGTCTTTTGAGGCTCAGAAAGAATGTCACCCCTCTGGGAAGCTGTCTCCGCGTCACCCTCAATCTGAGTTACTTTATTTTAGCACATCATGCTGTGTTAATGTTTCTCTACACAGGACCAGGATGTGGCAGAATGATGGACAACGCATGCAGGCTTCCTATGCCTGTGCTCCCTACCATTACTTTTAGGTTGGCATCTATGCCCTATGGGCTATTGTGTCATAGACTGAGGGCTTATAATCAACAAAGATTATTTAAAACCACAGTTATGGGGCTCAGAGAGTCAAAGATCAGGGTGCTGGCGTAACTCAGCTGTGCTGAGTGCTTCCACCAGCCTGGTTTCTTTTCTCTACATGGTAGAAGGCTAGAGCAGTTCCCTGGAGCATCTTTGATGAGAGTACCAGTCCTTTTCATGAGGAGTCTCCTTCATGCTCGGATCACCTCCAAAGCTACCTCCTCCTAAGAGCAACATCGTGGTGATCTGGTCTCAGCTCACAGGCTCTGCAGGAATCATGCCTTCATATTATAACAGGTCCTGTGACTTCAGTTCTTTGTGTCTCTAGGGTCAGTTTGTTTGCTTCAAAAATCCACACTTGACAAATATTCTGGGATAGAAACACTTCAAAAGGGGTTTCTAAGCGGTAGGTAATTAGTGATTTTTTTTTTGTTGTTTTTATTTAATCAAGTGCTTATTTGAATTGTAAATCCCAATGTTATTAAAAGTTAGTTGATAACTGTAAGCTTTATCTGCTAAATCCTTTATGTTGAAGTCTTTTTAAAAAAGAAATCATTAGTTTTACATGTTTTTATTGTGACAAAACATACAAAATTAATACACAATGTCCCATTAAGCACTTTTAAGAACACAAGTCCGAGGCATTAAGCACATCCACAGTGTCCTGTGGTAGCCTGCGTTGGCCACTCACAGAATGCTTTCATTTTCCCACATGGAAATACTATGCTCACTAAGCAGTAATCTCTGCCCCCACCTTTGGCAAACGTCACCCTCCGTGCTCTGTCCCTTCAGACTACACTGAGTACTTCATGTAAGTGGGATCAGATGCTGTTTGCTCCCTTGCATCTGGCCTGTTTCACTGTGCATAATGTCTTCAATATTTATGCACTCTGTTGCCTGTATCAGCATCTCATCCCCTTTTAAGGCTGGATTCTATTCTGTTGTGCGTATGTGCCACAGTCTGTTTATCAGATGAGCGTCTGTTGATGGACATTTGGATGTTTTCTTTTAGCGACTGGGAATAATTCCGCTATGGAGACTGATGATAAAGTGAGAATTTGCATGAGCCTTTCCACTCAATTATGTTGGATCCCTAGGAGCAGGATTGTTGGGTGGTAGGGTGATTCTGTGTTGAACATTCTTAGAAGACACCACACTTTCCTGTGGCTGTAACATTACCTTCCCACTCACAAGACACACGTGTTTCCATTTCTGTCTTCACTAATAATTGGTTTTTATTTTTAATGATCCTAACGTATGAGTCAGAAGAAGCTGAAGGCATGGAAATTTATATTTGAAATTCAAGAAATAAATGGCTATTGTTGCATTGTGAAAATTTGAAATTTGTCATTGTTTTATAACTGCTCTCTATGTAGCTATAGCTTGGGGTAGAGAAAAGGTAAAAATATAATAAGAAACTAGAAAGTAGGAGAAAAGGACAATGGCATAATTTTCATGATCTGACATTCAACAATTTTTCTCGAGTTAATATTCTTCGCATGGTTTCCACGGGAGCTTCTAAACATATTTAGTTGACAAATGTATGAATCGGAATCAGTCTGCTAATGACCACCAGCAAAATTAGTTCCATATTTTTGCATTAGCCTGAGCATTTTTATGATTTTAAGGATGGAGAAAAACTTATAGCGAGTCATCTATTCGTAAATTTACGGTGGGTGCGAAAATATCCATAGAAATCGTGGCTTATTTTTGTAGAAGTATCTCACAGTATATTAAGGAAAAAAACCAATGTTATTACAATAGAAAAGTTCAGGGTTTCTGAAGTCTATTAAAGTTCCTGGAGGAACATTACTTCCAGCAGGGACCTCTGGCATTAGATGGCTGTCTGTGGGGAGGGCTCACGGCCCACAGCCCTGACTCGGGAAAGTGTTTAACAGAAGGATCTTATACAAGTGACTTTATAATATTCTTCAAAGGGGATTAAGCACTCAGAATTGATTGATTTACAATAATTTACCCTTTCTATTCTCAAATGAATTGACTGCAGGACAATCTCACAAGATAAGAAGTAGGAAGGTGGCCTCTCTTTTATTCCATGCTAATTCCTGGGACGTGCCATCTACAGCAATGTCATTCTGTGAATGTCTCACCAAACACTTTTCTCACAAGATGTATTCTTGTATGATGATAGAAAATAGCAAAGTCTTTGTTTTACATAATTAAGTCATTATACTTCTACAAGAACAAAAAACTTAAACACACCTGCAGTTCTTGACATAAAACAGTCTCAGATCCAAACAGGGCTGTTTCAGGCATTATTTCTAGGTATTGCATGGTGAAGCATGAACAGAGGGCATTATACTGTGTGTTTAGAACCAAAAGGCAGGATATAGCACAGGCAAACATTGATAGGCACTCCAAGCTTCATTACACATGTGATATGAGATTAATTTGCGGTCACTCCACACAAACATTTTACTGCTGCCAAAGTTTTCAGGAATCCTGCATTCAATGATTTAACCTTTAAGATATCCTAAGACCCTGTCTAAGAAGCTAGGTTGTACACATATATGACTTTTGAAAAGGGACAAACCCAAGTTCTAGAGCTCTGCAACTGTTTTCTTGGAAAATCTAAACTTCTTTAAGTCTCAGGTTCATCATCTACAAAACAGGACTCCTAATATCCATCTCACAATGTTGTTTTTAGAATATGTATTTATTGATAAGGAAGTACTGCTACTCAATCATCATAATCTCCCCATTAATCTTGGGGAGAACTCAGAGCCCTTCTTAAGCAATCTGGGAAGCCCTCGTAACTGAACAGAACAGGCTACGAAGGTGACACTTGCTTGTCACCCTTATCTCAGGCCTACAGTTATGACTCCCCATGTTTGGCTTCTTATCTGTCCCTCAAAAAGCAACACTCATCATTGTCATTGTCATTATTAAAATGATGGGTATGAAAGTTAAAGCTGTTTTGTAGCTGGTTCCCTTTGCTTAGAATGCTCTTGACCTTTCTCCTTTCTTTTGCTTGGAAGACAATCTCTCCCCAGCTGACTCAACCCTCAGTCTTCTCCCAGTCTGGAAGAGGCACACAAAACTTATGGATAGGAAGAGAGACAGAAAGAACATATCCAGACCAACTTACACCTTGCTTGTTTTCTAAGTTCCTGGGTCTGCAGGCCTTCTTCATTCAAGCTGTTCTAGATAGTGATGGCATTCATCAAAACCATCGACTCCCTCAGTCTGAAGGTTAGCTGCCATCCAGGTATTTCTAGAAAGAGAAATAGAGGCAACAATGTTGTCAAGGTCATCCAATGAGACATACATGAAAGTGGTAGGCAATTTGAGTCTGGAGCACTCAATGGATCTTGGTTTATAAAAATAAATACTTATATTTCAACCTTTACTCATTCTTTTGAAGTCGTTGAGTTTCCTTTGAGGCTTCAATCTCATGATCAAGGAATGTATCTTTGAAAAAATTCAGGTTTGAAGTTTCATTTCTCTGAGTTCTGCTGGAGAGAAGGATGGAAAACCATTAGTTTTCCCTAATGGTAAACAATGAGAAAACATTATCCCTTCAATCTCCCAGGCCCTAAAGCAGCTGGAAAGATTTCACAAACTGAAACAAAACAAAAAACTGCTCTCCCATTGGGTTTACCAAATATTTGGGAGCAACAAGCTTAGAGGCTTTCAGTTGGAATTCTTCTGACTGAATTTTTCCTGACTTGAAGTCACTGTTGGCATTACAAGCCATTTGCATGGTCAACCCTTGAATAGTGTGCTTGGTTACCCGCAACGTTACAGTAATGCTTCGTACTCTAGACTCTCTCCTAGATTCATTTGTTATCAAGACTTGCCCTGGATTAATTTCAGTGGCCACTGTTGTACAACACAGGTGGAAAGCATACTGTCCCAAACTCTAGACATAGCTAATCAATTTGACTTAATCTTATTCACAGTGAGACAGGGAACCGCTGCGATGTGGATGTGTACTGAATCATGCGTCCCCCATGATGCCTACAGACACAGACTATCTGGGCTAGTGTGGAGGAACAGACCCTGTGAATTCACAACAGCGGAAGACCTGAATAGTCCCTCCTAATTCAGAGCCCATTTGGTGGGTTAGAGAACCCAGTCCGAGTAGTTCTCTGCATTTGCTCTCCAGAGGAGAAGTCTCCCTGGGAGATAAGTAGGACACTTTACGAGCCTCATTTTCGTTTCTTGAATGTCTCCATGCACTGAAGGAATATTTAAAAATAAAGACAGACATTTGTTTCTCAATGGTCACAGTCCAAAATGGCATGCAGAAGTCCTTCTTGCGGTCTGAAGCTCAAAAGGCTTTTTATGTTGCAGTTTTAAACACAAAACCAGTTTGAAAACAAAGAAAAGCATTTTCACATTCCAAAATCATGACCCAGAATGTTGGCCCAATAGAGTGCTATCAAATAACCTCCTTCCGGACTGGAGATGCAGGGTAAGAACATAGCAGATGTCAGAAGGCCCACTTTATGGATGTGTTTTAACTCTGGTTATCCTTGGGGTGGAGCCTGGAGGGAAAATGGGAGAAAACAAATTTATCTTTGGCATGTATTGCACTGTGATACCACAGAAACAACATAGGTTTCAGAGTTAGAGAAATCTCTATTCTCATCCTAGCTCTGCCATTAATTAGATGAGAGACCTTGAACATTAATTAACCCTGGAACCTCAATTTCTTCAGCATTAATGAATGAATTCTGAAAACTCTTTCCGTTTTTGTGCTAGAGAACATTTGGGATATATAACATTATTATAAAACGAACACAGTGAGTGGTAATTTTTCATTCCTGCTTTTTGTCCCTCCCTCTCCAGCCACTGAGATCATTCCACACTCAGCAAGGGACTTCCCATAGTTGCATACAAGGATGGCATTTACCATTAATATTTACCCACATTGTGACATCAGAGCTCAGCCTCCACTAAGTAGGTTAATCAAAGTGCTCCACCCTCATGTGAATACCTTGCCCCACCCCCACTTACAAGATGCTAAGAGGTTTAGTCTTATTCCTCCCAGTTATGTGTAACCTGTTCCTTAGCGCCTTCAGAAAAGAGTGGTTTATTCCCTACAAGAATGGAGTGGGAGAAGTTAGGCAAAGTAAGAAATGCCTTTAGAAATATGTATATATGACACAGCCATCATTGAGTGTTTCACCCTTCAAAGTGCATACACAATTGACTTCTTTCAACTACCACTCAGGAAAATGTATAGTGAAATTAAAATGTCACTATAGTTAATTGTAAAACTCACGAAACTTGGTAGAACCATTCTAGTCAGTGATTTATTTACTGTACCTGTGCTCTACCTTCCTTGTTTTAGAGAGGGCTAATGTTACTAATCCTAGGCTTGTTGCAAGGACTGAATCAGAAAATGATGACAAAGCAGTGCATATAATGTCATCAATGTTAATATGATGGTTGTCTAATAATAGGGAGGCAGAAAATACAAAGACAGAAACTCCTACCTCTGGACCATAACTCATTCAAAAAAATGCAGAAGGCAAAGGTAAGTACAGTTTATACTACTGAATAATCATGAAGTCTTTGAAGTTCATGAGGAAGTTGGGAGCTTGTGGATGCACGTTCTCTATGGTGGCTTCCTGAATAGGCAGCGGTGAGACATGCAAGGAGGTTGTTTTACCGGGGAAGATGTTCCCTCAGTAATGGAGAAGATAGCCAATAGACAGGGAGGAAGCCCAAATCCAGCCAGAACAAACGGACACAGGGACACCATAATTGGTATGTCTCTTTCAAATTAATATTCAGATGCATTTTGGAAGACAACATCTGGACTACCCATAATTGAAGTCACTAGGCACTTTAATTAGACTGATACAAACTTTATACATGCATTTATCGAGCTTTCTGTATTCCATATTTTATGATGATTTGAAGTCCTCATGAATCTGGGGAAAGGTAGACTGCTAGTAGTAGCTAATCCTCAGGAAAGCAAATGAGTTTGACAGTGCATCTTTTCTTAAGTCCAAGCTCCCCTGGCTTCCTCTCATCACAGTCTAGGACATTATCCTTCTGCCCATTATCTCTCTGCATCTGAGCATTGGACCACATGCCCACAGCCTGCCTGAGTTCCTGTCCTAGGCTCAGCTGCTTAAGTGCCATACCTCTTCCTCCCTGCCAGCACCATACTAAAGTCTTCATCCTCTTCTTCCCACTGCCCCCCCGCCCCCCGCCACAGGCCTCATCCTCGTGGCTTTGTTTGAACAGTGTGCCCTCATTGGGGGGTAGGAGGAAGCTGTGAAAGAGTTACAGAGCATGTTTTTGAGAGCAGTTATCCTCTGACATGCTGACCTTGTCACACGCAAATAAAATAAAATTCTGAGGACAGATGAATGGCAAGCAAAGAGGGAGTTGATTGCATTTAGAGGTCTCTAGTTACGATTTGGATGTCTTGGGTAAGACTCAGTCGTTTGGAACCTTAGAATCCTGATCTGTTCAAGTATAATAACAGTCATATTAGGCAAAGGGACATGCAGAGGCCATAGACATGATAGTGTCTGTCACAGCTAATTCATACATAACATGTTTCCACATTCAGTTTTTCATTGTCCAATTATTTCATTGCTAGCCACCTGAGGAAACAGTTTAGCAAATACTATATCCATTCTAGTTAATTCCATAGTATATTCTTTGTTCATTAATTACTATTTTAGTTACATAAAACCATGAGATGAATGTAGTTACTTAATTCACATGTACACTGTAGAGTGATCAAATCAGGATAACATTTCTACCTCCTCAAACATTTAAACACTTCTTTAATTATCTGGTTGATTATACTAATTGCATATATTTATTAGAAACAATTAGATTTTTCAATATAATGGAGAAATAGGTGCTCCTTAAATCAAAGTAATCAGTATGCACATCTTATTACTGTGTGTTTGGAGACTTCAAGCACCATCTTCTAGTAATTCATAAAATATTGTAATAATTATTATGAGCTAATGGTGCCAATAGGCTATATAACACTAGATCCTATTCTGTCTGTCTTACTGAGCCTTCATGTCCATTATCCAACCTCCCTCTACCTTTCTCCAAGAACCACAACCATACATTCTGGTAGACTTCCTAAAGCATGGCATATGTTGTGCCAGAGAACAAGCACAACATATCTTTTTGTGTCTGAGTCATTTCACGTCACACAGTATCCTTCAATGGATTCTGGTTTGCTGTTAATAATAGTATCCTTAAAATAAAACAAAACAACAACAACAAACATTCATAAACAATTGTGGGGGGTGGAAGAAGCGTGGAGTGAATCAAACCCTGAGTGAATGTACGCTGCTGATTTGATTGGAGTCTGTTGCCAAGGGCTGCAATGCCTCATCCCTGTGGGAGTGGTAGAGCCTTCTCCAGGCAAAGTTGAGAAGAATGGCAAAGGCTTCTTTAGGGTTTCTATATGGATGCTCATAGTGTCCATTATCCATCTTCCCTCCACCTATCTCAGCCTCCAAGAACCACAATCATACATTCCAATACACTTCCTAAAGCATGCACATATGCCAGAGAACAAGCACTACATATCTTCACACTCCAGTTTGAATAGCTAAAAGTGGTTTGGTCATTGAATTGTAGTACAGAAAACATCCACCGTAGCTTTCTCCACCCAGATATATACAGCCCGAGGTCTGTTCCTCACAAAGCATGCTTCTTCAGAGATTACTTAATTCTACCTTCTTGATTTAGCTGTGTGCTATAACCCCATCTTCCTGTTCAACTGTGTATCGTACACATTCTGAGCTTCTGGTTTCTCTGCTTTCTCCATCAGATTTCCAAGTCCACACCGATCCCAGCTTTTTGGTACACTTACTTATCTGTGTGTTTGCCTTTTCTTCATTTCCTCCCTGCCCTAGTCAGGTCCAGTCCCTGGAAATGTGCAAGGGCTTGGCAAATAGTCATGCAATTTACAATTACAACTTACAGTGGGGGAAAACAGGAGTAAGTTTCTTAGTGTTTTCAAATTCCTGGCATGTTACTATTTGAGATTCAGGGACAAATTCAGTCACAGGGATTCTCATGGTTTTCAAAATTATGATTTTTAAAAATATTCCAACACTCTTCACACTCCAGTTTGAATAGCTAAAAGTCTGTTTTCATGTCTAAACTGTAGTAAGTCTATTAGAGCTTATAAAGAATTATATCCTACAGGAATATTCAGTGGAAAGCATAATTTGAAGTTCAGGTCTCCCAATACCGATGATCCTCATGGATCACACTTAGACACAGGCCATTTACGACCCTTTTGTTTTGAAGCGATCCCCAAATTGTTATTCTTTTAAAAGTTTTCTTTAAAAATTTAATTTGTGTGTGTGTGTGTGTGTGTGTGTGTGTGTGTGTGTATGTGTGTGTATGTATTTATCTATGAAATACTTTTGTGCCCCTGGAGCTCCGAAGAGAGCACCAGTTTGCCTAGAACTGGAGTTATTGGCTGTTGTAAGATACCATGTAGAGGATGGAGACAACCCAGATCCTCTGGAAGAGGTCCTCTCAATGGCAGAGCAATCTCTCTAGCCCTAAAATGTTATTCTTAATGGCTCAGTAGAATTCATATACATACGTACATACATACATACATACATACATACATACATACATATTTACACACACACTCATGTACACATACATACACATGTCACATTTATTTATAGATCCATTTGTTGGAAGGTCTGCAGCCACTGTGAATAGTGATACATATGCTCGTGTCTCTGGTATTCTAGTATTTCCTTTGGATGCATGCTGAGAAGTTGGCTGTTGATTCCGATATACTTTCTCAAAGCCATAGACTCCCATTCTCTCTTACATGGTGTGGGTGACCTTCTGCTTTGCTGTCTTTGAGTTCTTTGCTTCATTTTTGACACAGCTTTCCCAAAGCCAGACAGAATTAGTAAAGACCCATCTCTGTAGTACTATTGACATCCATCCATCGGATGGGAAGACGTGGGAAGACATTTTGTCTGCAAAATGAGATTGAAAAACCTTATGTCAGACAGCAAAAGAAATCACATATTGGTACATAATTAGTAAAATAAATATCGGAAAGCAGCAGATAATTTGTATTGCACTCCAGGCTTTGTGGATGTTTTTCCACCTACACTCATCTAATTAAGGAACAGGGACTCAGTGGAGCTGAAGTGGAGAGAAATTCCTGAATGCATGGAGCCAAATGCTCATACCAGACTAATACCACAGAGTAGATCAGTCAGAACAAGAAAGGTACCCTGGAAGACCATGTGGCAGAGGCCATTAAGGAGGTGTGACAATCAGAAGACTGACAATGAGGTGACTTTGGGAGATCGTGCGCAGTGTCTTCTTTAGTTGAATTCCTAGGGAATGAGGTTAAGGGAAATGGGAATACTTGCAAGAACTGGGCAATAGGAGCTGGCACAGAGGAGGCTGAGGAATGTCTCTGAATGGCCTAGTCCTGGGCTGAGGCAATTCTGCCAGTGATGGGGTTCCTCTGTTTAGAGAAGGGGACAGTGCAACAGTGTCACAATGCTCTCGTGATTGTCAATTAAAATACTATTTACAATGAATTTTGTAAGCTCTAAAGAGCTAAAGAAATATTGATGCTGTGATTAAATAGCTGTATTTTTGTCTCTTTGCTTCAAAGAATGAAAATAAATTATTTTTTTTAAAAATGATTTTTAATCATTCTAAGTAGATGCGAACCTCACTTTTCTGCTTGTTTTCTCTGTGACCATAAGTGAGTGGCCTGGCCTCATAAAACTTCAGTCCCTAGCTTGTAAAACCAATCAAATAATAATGCCTGCTGTTGTTAGGGTTCTGGTAGGGCTGGATGTAAATCTCTTAACATACAGCCGGATATACTAACACTCAATGGATGTTGTCTATTAATTAATATTTGCCAGCTTCTCCAGGCACCTGTTACTGAGTACAACTACAGCACTTTCCAAACACAGCAGCGAATTAGCTCACCCTCTGATAGCAGACAAGACTTTCTCTCATAGTGGTAGGAATTGAGGTTGGGTGTGGTGGGCGATAGGGAAATTCCCTTGGCGATAAGTTCCTAGAGAAGTATTGCTATATTTGATATCATTGTTGCAATATCACACTGTAGGTGATATTATTTTAGATCTTGGCTGGAGTTTATATTTTGTTCTTCTGTGCCGTTGCTGGACTCTTGGACCTAGATATCTCTGGGATATGGTATGGATTCTAGGCCATGCTTCAGATAATCATTACCTAGCTAACAACTTGCTGAACTGTTTTTCTACTTTCAATTATTTTTTTGAGCTAATATTTACATAACTTCACTTAAGCCTTTTGGTAGAAAGCTGAGGAGCCAGTGTCCCTTTGCTGTTCTTGGTTAAGACAATGTCCTTATTGTGTCTACCTCCTGTGAGGACTGTAGCTAATCACCAGTGCCTCTAGTCACCATCTGACCCTATGCACACAACATATTCTTCTGTTGGAATCTTCATGTATATGTCTCCAAGCTGTGCAAATAGTCAGAAAAAATGCATAAGATTCCCTCCAAGCTTAATGGAGCGTTGCACACTGCAGAAGGTCATAGTCTTAAGAGAGGTCCCTAAGGATCAGGCCCCTGCCCCTGCCTCTCAGGTGCTAGAATTATAGCACCACATTTCACCGGCTTTTCCCTCCCCTTCGGCTTCCTTCTTGTCTTCCCCTTCTCTTTCCTTGTCTTTCCTACCGCTCACCTCTCCAACTCCTCTCCCTTTCATTTCTCTTCTTTTTCTTGAAGTTCCCCCCTTTCCAGCATTTTCAGGGCCAGGAAGAACAAGCATTTTTTCAACAATGCAAGGCCCACTTCATGTCTCTTGTGGATGGGACAATGAGAGACACGCTTAGTGTTAATTAGTTTGGGATAGGAATCTTGTTTTACACACACCGTATATATAATCCATTGCAGACTTGGAAGAACTCCTGGGAACTAAAGAACAAGCAGGCTGAATAAAAAAGTCAAGACACATAATCAGCCAAGCAGGACTTCTGCACTAGGCCCCTAATTGCATGAGACAAACAGGTACCATCAGAGCAACATTAAGAACCTAGAAGAAGACTGGATTTGCTGGGCAACTCTTTCTATCTATAATAAAGAAAATGATGCTCAGTGACCAGGATACAATACAATTACATTAACATACTGTGACTGTTAAGCATTACCATGGCTATTTTAAATGTTAGTACTTTATTAAAAACTATTAAGCGAAAGAATTCATAATGCAACTTAAGAGACAATTCTAGGTGCTCCTCATACAATGGAGTAAATCATCACAGTGCTCTGAATAGTTTTAATATTAAAAAAGTAATACATCATTATTCATTTTGACACTGCCAAACTTGCAGAAAAGTTGAAAAAAATCATCTATAATAGCACTCATACCCACCACCGAGATCCTGGTATGCTCATGCCCTGGAACTGGACCACCTTTGTGCCCTTTGTCTTATGTATACTTATTTAAAGTAGGAGAGAGACTTTACCAAAGAAAATAAACATTTACTTCATATTGTCTAATATGATGTTCCCATTAGTATGTATAAGATATATATTTTTATCTTTGATTTTGAGATTATAATATAACTATATCATTTATCCCTTACTTTTCCTCCCTCTAGTCTCGTATACCCCTTCTTACTCGTCTAATTCATTCCTCTGTTTTCATTAATTGTTATGATGCACATATATGTCCATATATGCTATATAAACATATATATATACACATATATGCAATACATTCATACATACATATGTATAGGTATCACTAACTATAACATGCTCAGTCTTTATAATGTTATGTATGTTTGTTTTGGGGCTTACTATTTGGTGTAGGATAACCAACATATGTTCTTTCCTAAGGAAGACTATTAATCCCACTCTCAGCATTCTTGGTTGCTTGTATTGTATGTGTGTGTGTGTGTGTGTGTGTGTGTGTGTGTGTGTGAGAGAGAGAGAGAGAGAGAGAGAGAGAGAGAGAGAGTATGTGTGTAAGGTTGAGTACTTATAGGCTTTTTTCTATCTATTTTGGCATGTTTATTCTCATTTTCCTTGTTCAGATCATGTTTAGACAGTCATGTTCTTAAGACTGTATTGACATAGCTTCTGATAATACTAGAAGACACAATCTCACAGAAAACTCCTTGATGTTTCCCCCCTTAAAATCTATCTGCCGCCTCCTCTCCTCTCCAGTGTCCCCCAAGCCTTATGTGCAGGAGTGTTTTGTAGAGGTATCTACTTGCACTAGGCTCACAACTCTGCATTTTGATTGGTTGTGATTTTTCGTTGTAGTCTGTCTGTTGCAAAGAGATGTTCCCTGATAAAGGGTGAAAACTATACTATTCTGTGGGTGTAAGAGCAATTATGTACAATTATTTGGGATTACATTGTTTTGATAAAGTAGTGGTTATAAGTTCTCCTCCAGTATTCATGACTTCACAAGTCAGGAGTACTTAACTAGGTTTCCAGGACTAGACATGATTCTCTCTTGTCGAGCAGATTTTAAATACAGTTAGAGAGCTGAAGCTAACCACCAAGATATACACACCACTACATCACCCTTGGGGATATTGTGCCATATTTAATATTGATATGGTCCATAGACATCATAGCCGAGTAGGATTGCTGATTGCCTCTCTTCTTTGGAAGCTTGCGTGGTGCCTTCTAGTACTATGAAAGCTAGTCTACAGTCAAAAGTATTCAGATAAGTTCTAAGTTAGGGACTTCTGGGCCTTGTTCCTGAAGCATGTGGCCATGGTGATTTGAATGAAAATGGCTCCCATAAGCCTATACGGAGTGGCACTGTCAGGAGATGTGGCCTTGTTGGAGGAAATGTGTCACCGGGCGTGGGCTTTGAGGTCTCAGATGTTCCATCTAGACACAGTGTCACTCACTCTTCCTGTTGCCTGCTGATTCAGGTGTAGAATTCTCGGCTTCTTTTCTAGAGCAATGTCTGCCATGCACCACCATGCTTTCTGCTGTAACCAGCCCCAATTAAACGTTTTTCTTTGTAAGAATTGTGGTGGTCATGGGGTCTTCAAAGCAATAGAAACTCTAAGACAACGGTGTCCTTACCAATAGGGAGTTATCTTCTACCACTCTGGGGCAACTCAAGGCAATAGCAACATAATGTGAGTCTTAGAAGTCTCTTGGACAGTGCCAACCAGTATCTGAAAGGAGGGCTTCTCATATCTGGTACTAAGGTGTTTTTAAGTGGTCTTTGGCTCCTAGAGGGAGCATTGCCAGCACAGAAGAGAAAGATATATATATATATATACACATATATATATATAGATCCAGAATTACACATATTACAGGTTTCTTTCAGATAGCTAGTAGCATAATTCCTTATGCATTCTTAAGATAGCTTTATTGTTGGTTTTTCTTTATTGTTATTTTATTTACCTCCATCTTCTGGATTCCCCTCCCCCTACTTCCCAAAGAGACTCCTTTCTAATTTTCCAATCATATTACTTGCACCCTGACCTCTTTTTCTCTATTGAACCCCATCTCCACTATTCTAGCAATGGCCATATTTTTAGCATCTGGAATTCAACTAAGTTAACCTATTGTGCATTTAATTTTGCTTTATCCTATGGCACTGGGGATTAAATCAAAGGCTTTGTCCATATGAGTCAGAGTCAGGTGCTCTACTACTGAGCTACAACCTCAGTGTGGAGCCTACTTGGTTGGCTTGTTTGTTTTAGCTTTGTTTTGTTTTCTTTTAACTAATAATGTTCATATACATATATATATAGAAAGCAAACAATGTACATTTTATGTATATATACATTATGTATAAGTACATTTTATGTATATATAATTATATATTATGCAAAAGTTATATAATTTAGACAAATATATGAAATACTTTATATAATTAATACTATAATAATACATTAACAATACATATAATATATTATATCTAATGTATATATAATAATACATATAATAATACATCTCAGCCATTCCTTTTAGCACATTTTTCTTCTATATCTTTCTACTGTAGTGTGTCCCAGATGGAAGATAGTCAGGTTAGCCATAAAGAGAAGATACTGGGGAAATTTTCCTTTGGTATTGCTAGTTTTTTTTTTTTTAATGACACTGTGCAGTTCACCCAGGACAGAGTCTGGTTGGTGTACTCTTCAGAGTGGCATTGGCAAGACTTACACTCATAGTCTTTATTTGTCCTGAAAACATATGATACTGTGTCCTGGCTGGTGTCTCAGTGAGCAGTGGCATTCTTCTGGTTTTCTTTCTGTTCTATATGCATGCATGTGGGCAAATACTTCATATATGCCATTTGTGTAACTTTAGATCTTGTCAAAGAATCTCCTGACACTCTTAGGTGATTGTATAGCTGAAACAAGGAGATAACATTGAAGACAAAGTAGACAGATTTGAAGAATGCTTATTGAGTTTATATTAGGTACCAAGTATTCTCAGACATTTTGGATCCTGTTACATTATCTAATCTAGTTCTTCAAATATGAGATGCTTCAGGATTATTATGTAGAATGACAATGCTACAGTTTTACATCTAAGCCTTTACTGGGTCCATACAATAGGTCTAGAAATAATTAAGTTATCTTTCTGGCCACACAGAATCTTGCAGCACTAAGGTAGAGAAACTGGTTCGCTGGTAAGAGCATTTGCTGCTCTTGTAGGGCTTCTAGATTTGATTCCAAGAATCTACAGGATGGGTCAAATCATCTGTGACTCCTATTCTAGGTGATCAAACACCATTTTCTGCTTTTCCAGGTGCAAACACAATGATATACCTGCAGCAAAAATATAAAAATTATTTAGAAAAAGGAAACAAACAGGCACATTATCAAATCCTTAAAAAAAATTCCCCATAAGCAGATTTCAGTTTTGTCCTTTCTCGGTTAAGAAGCCTTGACCCAATTCAATAAAGAGAAAGTTGGGTGAGCTGATTTTTTTTCTCTTAGAGCCATGCTCAATCCTGTACACATGAGAAAGCACCAGAACCCAAGACCAGAATTCTTGTGTTCCCTGCTGCAAAGGGGTCAAATTTATCCTGTTGAGTGTTAGCACAGCACATGGCCACCCATAGCAACCACATCTGTTACAGTGTATAAGTGAATAGTGACAGATTCAAATTGTTTGAAATGAGGTCTTAAGTATACAGCACATGTTGGCCTAAATCTCTATGTTCTCTTTTCACATGTTGACTTGGAATTACAGGTATGTGTCACCATGTCCAGAGTTCAGTGATTTAATTTTTGAAATTTGACATTGTCTTATCTTCACATGAATTTCTACTGAAAAAATAACCTTCTAAAAAAGGCTAATATAAACATTATGGTCACATTTACTATCTTTTAGGATTAGCTTTCTTTCCCCTTTTGCTTTTCAATCCTCATGTAATTTTTAGATATAATTAATAAATAGAAATTATATATATAATTTATTATATAATAAGATATAAATGTGTTTGATTACATATGTTTGCTGTAAAAGCAATGTAGTTGATTTAAATATTGATCATCATAAATTATCTTTTTGTGTGTCTTTATGTGTATAGAACATTTGATATGAAGGAGAAATTTTCATATATAAAATATAGTCATATTTAATGATAGATGTCATTCTTTATCTAACAGAATTTTATCTACAGAACTTATTCATCCTACATATCTAAACTTTTTACTATTTGTCCAAAATCTTCTCAATTCCCTAACTTAGTAATGCTGGCAACTGCCATTTTTCTGTTGTTTTGCTTCCTGAAATTGGATTTCTTTTTAACATTTCATGTAATACAGGGTCATTTAGCATCTTCTTTTCTGTGTCTGCTTTTTATTTTAACACAGTATTAGTCAGGCTCATTCACAAATATCCCTCCCTCTTTTTGTGGACTAAAGAATGTTCAATGTGCCAGGCGGTGGTGGCACATACCTTTAACCCCAGCACTTGGGAGGCAGAGGCAGGTGGATTTCTGAGTTCAAGGCCAGCCTGGTCTACAGAGTGAGTTCCAGGACAGCCAGGGTTATACAGAGAAACCCTGTCTCGAAAAAACAAAAAAAGAAGAGTGTTCAATGTTCAATGTTCAATTGTATAAAATACATGCACATACAGCACACATTTTAATGAATTCATTCCTTGTTACTATGTTGCTTAGATTCAATTGTCAATTTGTTACAACCTAGTGTCACCTGGGAATAGAGTCTCAGTGAAGAATTTTCTACATTGTGTTGGCTTGTAGGCATGCTCTGTGGAGGATTTTCTTAATTAAGTTAATTTATGAGGGAAGACCAAACCCACTTAGGCAGCACCATTCCCTGGGCTAGGAGTCCTGAACTGAATACAAATGGAGAAATAAAACTGAGTACAAGCAAACAAGAAGAGAAAGAGATAGACACTTAGCTTGAGACCACATTTGGCTGTTGTGACTAGTGGTACTGTGAACATAGACCTCTTGGTGTTCTTTGCACATACCAACTGTTTCTTTTGGTTCTATACACAGAAGTAGATTGCTGGATCTTAAGAGTAGTTTTGTTTTGAGTGTTTTGAGCAATCCACCTATCATTTTCACAGATGGCTGTCTTGCTTTACATCCAGCATAGTATGCAGTGGTTCCCCTTTGCTAGGATTCATTAGCCCTTTACTATTTTAATAATTGCTGATCCTAACAGGTTTTCATTTGAAATTCCTGATGATTAGTGGTGCCGAGTTCATTTTAATAAAACCTATTGACATTTTTTGTCTTCTTTGATTGAATGCCCATTTAGGTGCCTTGACAGGTTTTAACCTGATTTATTTATTTGCTATTGAGTTGGATGAGTTCATTATGTACCTTGACTATTAGGCAATTACCAGATGAATGACTTACACATATTTTCTCCCACTCTACAGGTTGTTTCTTTTGCAGATTGTTCCACTGGCTGAGAAAGCTTTTACGCTTGGTGCAATCCAGTTGATTCATCTCTCATACTGCTTTATATTCTGGTGTTAAATATCCTGTTTCTTGTAATTAAGATGCATGATGTTTATTGAGCACTTATTCAGATAATCCAGAACAATACTGTCCCATCTTTATATTTTTACTGTCTATAAGTTAATTATGTTTGCAATGTCTCCTTTACCATATAAGGTACCATTCATAGCCTCTGAGGTTCAGGGTGAGGATGCCATTGGGGACTCTCATTACATCTCTTCTACAGTCCTCTAAGTACGTTCATTCGTCTGTGCCATTACCACTGTGTTCTCATAGCTCTTATGGAAGCTGATTTTAGTTTTAATTTCAAAAAGCTAATAGAACTTCAATTCAGATTTGTCTTCTGCTTCTTTATTAACTCCCCTTTCTTATTAACTCACAGCAAGAAGACAGGGAACTGAAAAGCTAGGATTTCCAATTAGCTGCTATATTGATCCAGCTCTAGCGGATACTCAGAAATACAACTTTGGCAAGGAAAACTTCCTATGACTTTTTCCTTTTCCAATCCTGTGTTAGCAGTCTTTACACTGCATGGCTGCATAGAACTATAGAAGTAATTGGACAAGTTGTCTCCACAGGTACGGTCTTTACTAGCAATGGGAAAGTTATGATTATTTGTGACCATTAGACATTGTTGTCAGGACAAAAACTTTAAATCTCTTTTTCTTGCTTGCAAATGTACAGGAAAGTATAGAACAGAAGTTTATTTAGTTCACTACTATATAAAGCCAAACCCTCCTCACATATAGGCAAGAAGAACGAAGTTGAGAATGAGCTCAGCAGTCGCAGGTAGATGAGCTTCTGGCTCCCCTGCCTGCATGGGAAGTTTGCTTTGGTCCCATATTCAGTCATGAACCCAGAAGGATAAAGAGCAGAGAGAAGACATTAAAAATGTATTCAGTGATCTCACTGTGGGTGATAGTACAATTATTGGAAATAACAAATAGGTTTGTCAATGCCTAACTAATTGGAATTACATTGAGGTTCCAAGAATGTTAGAAGTGTCCCCAGTGACCATCTTATACAAGTTAGCTAGTTACTCAGGACAGATTCTGGATTCTTCTACCAAAATGCTCCCAGCAAGAAAGATATGCTAGCATTATCCTGTGATCCTATTCTTAGATCTTAGATTTTCTCAGTTTTAATAACTATCTCTTATTTTTTTTTCCTTTAGAGGGGTGTCTTGGAACTAGCCTTTCATATCTGTGGAGTTACCAACTGTGGATAAAAAAAATATCTGGAAAACTCTTACTTCCATACTAAACTTGTATACCTTTTTTGTCATTATGCTATAAACAATATAGTATATAAAAGTAACTTCTCAGAGGCTTACTGATGAATAAGCTCATCTTTTCTAGTTCTTTCTGAACTTTGGCTGGCTGGTTCAACTCATCTGTTCTGGCCCAAACTCTTTCCCAGCTGACTGATTCAATCTAACTTCTCTTAACTTCTCAATGAATTGCTCTGCTTGGTCTCAAAGTAACTCTGGCAATCTGTTCTAACTCTCTACCTCCTTCTTATTCTCTAGGTTGTTCTGTCTTTACCTGTGTTTAGCTTGTTCTCTCTGCAATCTGTCTCTGTAAAGCTGTCCCTGTAAAACCTGCCTCTGAACTCCATGAACTGAACTGCAACAAACTCCATTTCACTGCACTGCCTCTTAACTCACTGCCTCAAACCAATTGACTGACTAGAACACAGAGATCTATATGCCTCTGTCTCCTGAGTGCTGGGACTAAAGACATTTACCACCGTGCTTGGATTTAAGCTTTTATCTACCTGAAATTTGCTCTGTGCCAGACTGGCCTTGAACTCAGATATCTGGTTGTCTTTGTCTCCTGGGATTAAAGACATGTCTGGGATTAAAGACATGTGTGTCCAGACAGGTCATACAGACCTAGAAGGTCTTTGGATGTGCTCTTTTGCCAGAGCAGCCATGTTGCTGGATTAAAATTCCTCTATAATAGTATAACTATTTATTAGTGTCTCTAGTGTACCGTGAAGGACATGTTCAGGTTACATGCAAATAGTATGCCATTTTATAAGGGACCTGAGGCAGCCACTGATTTTTGTATCTATAGGTGGTCCTGGAACTAGTCTCCTATACAGACTGAGGGGGGGGGGAGTGTATATCTGGATAACACTTAACATTCTAAGCATTGAAAAATTCTTTATTCTATACAGCAACCTCATGAGACATATGTGCAGAAAGGGATTTTACTAGTCTCAATTTATAGGTGAGAAAAAATAAAACTGAGATTTCAGTAAGTTGGATCCATGACTTCTTGCAGTGATTCTTTGACTCCTCTGAGCTGTTCTCAAAACACAGTCACTCCCTTTGCAGATTTAGAGATGAAACCCTCAAAGAGCTCCTATGTGGCAGCTGGTCTGTTCTCAGGACTCTCCCGTGTACCTAATTGCTGAGAACCATGGTCAGTGAAAAATGAGAGTTTGGGAGGTAGGTCAGCTGGTAAAGAGAGCATGTACTATGCACAAAGTCTAAAGTTGTTCCTAGAACTGTGTTAAAACCAAGTGTATGGTACACTTTTGTAATCCTAGCACTCAGAGAATACAGATGGAAGGATGAGAAGTTCAAAGTCATCCTTGGTAATATTGTGAATTCAAGAATAACCTGGGCTACCTGACCCTAGAATATGAGTAAGGAAGACGTGCAGTGTCTACTTGTCGTCCACATTCATATGCAAGTGCTTGTGCATATCTGCACATGGACATAAACACACACACACACACACACACACACACACACATTCACACTCACTATCAAATAATTTCTCCACTCCATAATTAGCCACCTCCTGGGCTAATTATGTCCTGAACAGGTGCAGATTGCCAATATCAAGGGCAGAGCTGAGATGTCATCTTAAGACCAAATGGGCTTTTACAGAAGAAATACCATTAGTGAGTAGTGGTAACTGAGAAAGGGGGCATATGCTTGAGTCTCAAGTTCTTGTTCTTCCTGGAATGGCCATCAAATTAACTATTCTGTGTAACTTTAATTTTTTCAAAGCCTACTTTTAATGATGGTTCTTAAATGCTTCAACCTCCCTTCTAGCCTACCACCCATCAGAGGTAGTGGGAAAGAAAGGATATTGGGGAAGCTGACATATTTAGAAATGGTTCTTTGGAGGAAATCCCATCTATGTTGTCAATAAATCAACAATTAAGTTCATAGGTCAACAGTGGCAGCTTGATCCACTCACACACTCATGGATATTCCAGCAGTCCAGTTCAGTAATGTCAGGATAGCAAGCAGCAGCAGTGGGATGACCTAGCAGGAACAGCTAGGCCTCAGCCAAATCAGCACAGGTCAACAGGAGGGACCAGCAGAGAAGCCAGGAGAAGTTCTTGGCTGTGCCTCTCTCAGTGAAGCAAAGATCAGTGAAGATGTGAGACCAACAAGCACTGCACAGCTAGCTCTATCAGCAAGCTAAGCCCAGCTAAGCCTCAAGCTCTTTCTCTTTGTCATTGTCTGTTTAGTCCTATTTATATTCTCTCCAAACATTACATGTGTTCCTTGGGTCTTGCCTCATTATGTGTCTTGCCTCTGCATGAGAGCCTGTATCAGCTAACATCAATCTGCCAATTGGCCCAAGTCCAATGAAGCAGCAAGAATCCATGGCACACCACCAGAAGATTTTTTTTTTTTTTTTTTTTTTTTAGTGCATTTTTCTGTATGGCATCCTGATAAATGGAGCTCAACTATGCAATGTAAGGCAGACTAATACACGCATGTAGTTAGCAAAGAAACCTTCATCATGTGTCTTTTCATGTGCTTGCTTTAGCAGAATGTCCTTTCACTTGTGTTCGCTTCAAGAAAACACTCCTTCATGTATTTGCCCCAGCAAAACACTATCCAACACAACTGACTTTCCAAAGAACCTGTAAGTTTCCACTTCAACTCTGACATATGTCCTATGTGGAAAGAGCCTTTCTCTTTTACACATCAAATGAAACTGGATAAGGTCACACATTATCCCTATCACAATCCCCCCTGCTGAGAGTGAAAATGCTTAGATTTTAGAACAGGCAAGAACTAGAGGCAATTTTATCTGATATTGAGTGAGTAAATGATCCTTTGAGTAGAAGTGACCAGAGCAGAGCCCTGGTCCGTCTATCAGAAACCTTCATTCTCACATGTAGGGTGGCTTTCTTTGAACTACATACTATTTTAAGTTGCTTATTGTGTACTCTGAGTTATTGTTACTTTCTTGTGTCAGTTTGAGGTACTTTAGGGCAGAAATTATACTTAAACCTTCTTGCAGTCCTAGAAAGTACCAAGTATCCTGTCTGTCTATCTATCTATCTATCTATCTATCTATCTATCTATCTATCTGTCATCTATTTATCATCTATCTATCATCTACCAATCAACTGTCAACTATCATCTATAGATCTATCATCTATTGCTATCATCTGTCTATTATCTATTATATCATCTATATCTCTGATCTATCTATCTATCTATCTATCTATCTATCTATCTATCTATCTATCAATCATCTATCTACCATGTGGTCTGTGTGCAAAACACACACACACACAGACACACACACACACACACAGACACACAGACACACAGACACATACAAACACACACACACACACATACACACACACACACAGAGAGAGAGAGAGAGAGAGAGAGAGAGAGAGATAGGGTCTCCTGTTTCTCGGACTGTCTTTGAACTCCTTATGTAGCCAAGGATCCTTTTGCATCTACCTCAGCAGTTCTGGGATTATAGGCACACACCAGCATATCTGGTTTATATGGTGATGGTAATGGAATCACAGGCTTCATTCATTTGCCTATAAATTACATTCCTGCTCTGTTTTTTCTAATTAGTGACAGATTTCTGGCCTCCTCAAGACTCTCTCAACTCCTTTTACTAAGTCCTACTTATTTTTTATAATTATTATAATACTTATCTTTTATTTAGTATGGTCATCCCTGTAATTCTACATGATTTTTACTTTGAGTTTTATAAAATATATTCTTAATCCTTTTACCCTGTCCTCCCTGACAATGAATAAGCTCCATGAAAGCAAAAATATTTTTTTTGATATCATAAATGAACAGTACCTTCTCTATAGTAGTAACTAATTTTTTCTTAGTGAATGGTGGTCTATTTTCTAAATCATCTCGAAGTGTATATTCTTGAATAGTAATAGGATATAAGGTAGCTTAACAATTGTTCTTTTATTCTGTGGAGACAACTGGTTCACTCTAAATTACTCAGCTGGGGAGTTACAATTCTTACATCCCCCCTTTCTGAAGAATATAACAAATATTTCTATGCCCAAAAGAACAAAGAATATTCTCATTATTGAAGAAACCCTGAGTAATCTGTAGTGATTTCTCCGAATCTAAAAGTCATTTAGTAACAGGAATATGTAGCATTAACACCTATAAAGATACATGCACATCACTTCTTGGCCTTTTGGCTAAGATCAAGTGAAGATACATGCACTATGTATATGTATATGTATATGTATATGTATATGTATATGTATATGTACATGTACATGTATGTGTACGTGTATGTGTATATAATGTATATGTATATGCATATGTAACATGTTTTTCTATGATCTGACAGTATGATGCATTCATTAACTATTTAAAATAAGTAGATTCTAAGCCACCAGTTGTGACTTGAGATTTCTGCAAGACATATGTCAGTCATTTCAAACAAAAAACAATTTACAAGTTAATCTTTTTCCAACTTTGTTTTATTTGGAATTGTTTTGCAAGGTTTTTTGGGGGTGGGGTGGGGATAGGGGTATGGGATGCTGAAATTGAATGTGGAAGAATTGAGTTATTTTTCTCCAGCAGACTTTGAGTTGGGTAAGGTCAATGCACAGCACCTGCTTTTCTTTGAGAATTTGCATGAACAGCACAGTTATGGATTTATTCTGTGCCTAATGTCAACACATTGTCTCAAAAACTTGCTCACAGGGAGGGCCCCTCACCATTTGTCATTTGGGACCTGTCTGCTCTTCTGGCTACTCTGGAAAGCCATCTGGCTACTTAATAAAACTAGGACAGCTCTTGAGTCTGTTCAGTGAGGCCTACATGCAATTTAGTGTTTTCAGACTTTCCTAAGCTCTCTCTTAGCTAATACATTGCATACAGCAAGAAAAGTATCCCTCTGCTATTTTATGCTTTCTTTGTTCCACATCTTGGAGTGTGTATACAAGGTCTGTAAAGCATACCAACAGACATAGATAGTAATGCACGGCGGTTCACAGTAAGTGGGAGGTATAATATTGTGACACTAGTCATTTTTGAGTGTGTTGAAAGCAGTCTGTACTCTGTGTTCCTCTATTCTTGATGTGAACACAACTGCGGTGGGTGGAGTATGACCATGGAATAATTGGCAATGCTCTGAGTTGATGATATCCAAGGACGCTACACAAAGCTGATTGCATGAGCCTTTGAGAGTTCTGTCAAATTTCTTTCCTCTAAGTCAGAATGGCAACTATTCTTAAAGGCCCAGTCTTTATTTATTCAGTAGTATTCATCAACGATTTAGTGCCTGCCTACTGTGTACTACAAAATAAGATACATTTGGGGAGATAGTGCAAACTAAGTATAGCATGCCTGACCTTTGGAGAATTTACATTCTGTTAAGATTGTATCCAATCAACAAGTAAACAGAAAGGACAGGCAGAGTGGGAGACCTCAGGGTCCTCTTTCTCTACCCTCCTCATTTCCCCTTGACATTGACCTGTGCCGTCTGCACTATTGCTCTCAGAGATGATCCTGGGCCTGTGTGTACAGAAAGCTGGAGGGCTAGAGGATTAAAAGTCCCCAGTCAATGCTAGGCAGGAGTTAATGAATAAATACCCTAGCCTTCTTACTATGTAAGTGTGAAACCTCCATGGGTATTGTTAGAAAAATTTTGCTATGCCCATCCAAACTAGAACTCCCCCAGTAGGTGACGGTATTAACAGGAAAAGCCCTTTGGAAGTGGTCAAGTCATGAGAGGCCACTAGTATAAATGAAACTAATATCTTATATTAAAAAAAAGGTTTGAAGGAGCCCGTTTAGACCCTTGTCCAAGTGAGGAAACAAAGGCTGTCATCTGGGAAGAATGGGTCTCCACAAGATGACAATTCTCCTGGCACTTTGACCCTTGGATTTTCCATCTTCTAGAACTGTGAGTAATAAATTCCTCTAGCTCATTAGTTACTCAGACAAATGTATTTTACTCAAGTACCTCAAAGGCGTAAGAGAATCATGAAATGGGTAGAAGACATACATAGATGCTCTGTCAAATGTCTGCTGGGAATGATTTCACTTTTTATAGACTCTTGCCTATTTTATAAAGATATATGACTTTTTCTCTTTCTTTCTGTTTTTTGTTGTTGCTATTTTTTGTTTTGTTTTGTTTTGTTTTGTTTTGTTTTAGATGGAATTTCTCTGTGTAACCCTGTCTGTTCTGGAACTCATTCTGTAGACAAGGTTGGCCTTGAACTCAGATATCTGCCTGCCTCTGCTTCCCAAGTGCTAGGGTTAAAGGCGTGCACTGCCACCACTCAGCACCAAGATATACAGCTTTGATTATTTGACTAAGTATTCTTGTAGGCAAATTACCCAAATTTGTTTAACTTCTCCTTTTGAACATACTTGAGATATGACATTCATAAAGAACAATTTACCAAGATCATTTGTGTATAAAACCTTGTACACATAGAAGAGAAGACATATTTAATTTCATCTCTTTTGTTAGTTTTTCTCTGTATACAATATAAGTCTTATCCAATATAAAGACTTACATAATAAAGTTATTATGAAAAATACTAATAATGCCATTATACTGTAAGGTCCATGAGGTCAGGGATACTTATCAACTTTTTAAATTTAATTTTTAAATTTTTGAGAATTTTATATTTTAGTACTGTATTTATATAATTTCTACATCCCCTTCCAAGCTTTTCCAGTGTCTCTCCCAACTGTCTCAAACTCATGACCTCTTCTTTAGTTCTTATTGTAACATACATACATGCACATACGCTACTGAGTCCAGTCAGTATTTCTTATCTATGCATGTGTTTAGCGCTGACCACTGGGACTCTATATCCTATCAAGGGACTCATCTCTGAAGACTCTCAACACCCTCCACAGCTACTGATGACTACTTGTAGTTGTCTATCTGGGTGTGGGAACTTGTAAGGTTTCCCCTATCTATGGGGGCATGCTAACTGGCATTGCCATTAGGCAGATGTTGTTAAGGTGATTTTTGAGTTTTTTATGAGTATGCCTTCCTTGTCAGATCTAGAAGGCACTCTCTAACAGTAAGCATATTTTACAGGTCTATGGGAACACAAACCACATGTAGAACATTGACAATAGCGTTGGTGAGGGTGATGCTTCCACCCGTAAACAAAGCAAGTGATTCCCATGACTAAAAAAAGTCAATGATTTTCTCCATTAGGGAAAGCGAGGAACTTCTATTTAAATGCATTGTGACATCTTATTACCCTTTAATAAGTGATGAGTTGAATAAAGTCATTGATGTGTGCTCACTTTTATGTTTGCATGATTCTATCTCTCCCTCTTTCCTTTTCTCTTTTATTAAGATAAGGTATTGTAAAAGGTTAATGGCAAAGCTAAATCAGAACTCTTTCTGAAGCCCAAGCTGGTCTTGAACTCATGATCTGATTGATTCTCCTGTCTCAGCCCCCTGAGTACTTACATGTGTGTGTGACCATGACCACCTATGAATTTTATCTTTTGAAAATGTACTTGAACACTCTATTCCAGAGCCCTTAGCAGGACTGAGGTCCAACTGGCTCTCTTTTCTTTCTCATTTCACCTCCCTATCCTTCAACCTTGTTTCCTGACATTACTTCTAGTTTAAAAATGAACTTACTTCAAGATCTGCTTCAGGAAGAGGCAGGACAACCAGTAAGCAAAATTCTCATCATTCCTGAACTAACCCATCACTTCCTTGATCTTTTCTCTTGAAATACCTACAGTGTTTGTGAAATTCAGTCTGGTGATGGAAGAGACGCATTCTATTACTGTACAGGCTAAGGGAAAGAGCTGAAGAAGCAGGAGCTGGTGTTGTGGTGAGCAGAACACATGATGCAATCCTTCCTTTGTGATACCTGAGATATTTTATGAGTCATTAAGTTCAAAACACCTTAATATGTCTTCATTGGTACATATCTGGATGGTGACATCCCTGAGTAAATTTCTAGGCCACCTGGAAGTTGGCTAGGCTTCCTGATTTGTTCTGTGAGTTATTTTAGCAATTTCTTCATTGCCAACACCTGGACTTAGTGGCATGGACATCTCTTCTTTGTACTGTATTACCAGGAAATGGTTTGAATTTGCTGATGTTTATGTGATATATGGAAGTGCAGTTTTCTGAGAGATTTCAAATACTCCAAAAACTAATGTGTTCTGTGACACCAATAAAATTATTTAGAATCAAAGAAAAAGAGAAGAAGAAGGAGGAGGAGGAGGAGGAGGAGGAGGAGGAGGAGGAGGAGGAGGAGGAGGAGGAGGAGAAGAAGAAGAAGAAGAAGAAGAAGAAGAAGAAGAAGAAGAAGAAGAAGAAGAAGAAGAAGAAAAGGAGAGTGGGAAAAGGGAAAAGGAAGGAGGGGAGGAAGGAAGGATGAAATGAAGGAAAAAAGTAAAAGGAATGGAGGGAGGAAGCAAAGAAGGAAGGAAGCAAAGAAGGAAGGAAGAAAAGAAGGAAGGAAGACTTTGCCCTGAGTCAATTTCTGGCTATCAAAAGGTAAAATACTTGTCTCATGATGATTCAAGGATAGAACTAAAACCATAAGAACACAGGGACAGAAAAAAATAAAAGAAATAATTTTCTTTGAGAATCTAAAAGTAGGAAGAGTAAAATTTCTAACAGCAAGCTTCTGACCAATGGAAGGATGGCTTCTAATGGGTGGACAATATTTCACCTTTCCCAAAAGATACTAGAAGAATGACCATTGTATGCCTTGCTTTTCTCTTCATAGTGAGATAACAAAGTGTCTGTGAGTAATCTAATGTGGGCACCAATTTGACAACATGTAAGACTCTAAAAGAGAAAAATATGTTCACCATGTAAACTGGGTCCCTGGTAAATGATCTCTGGCAAAATTTAAAGACTCTGGAGTTTTCTCACACTTCTACAAGGCATTCAATAGATAAAGACAAGCATAAGATACCAGCTAATGTGACAACTGTGTAACACAGCTAAGTTACTTTCTAATTGTAATTCAACATAGAAATGTCACAATCATTCGCCATTTTGGAATTGCAATTACACCTGTCATAAACCCATTTAGTCATCCACATCCAGGTTGTGATTTTGACAAGTGCTGTGGCTTTGATATGAACTCTCCTGTATAGGCTCATGAGTTTGAACACATGGTGCCCACCTGGTGATCCTGATTTTGGAGCTTTAGGATCTCTAGGAGTTGAAAGTGTATCACTGAGACATGTTTGAAGTTTTATACTCTGGGATGCTTGTCTGCTTTCCATTCCCTGATCCACTTATATGAGTAAGAAACCTCATCTTCCAACTGCTGCAACTGTGAGCCATTCTGGCCACCATTTTGGCCCTTCTGTGATGGACTATATGCTCAGATCATAAGCCAAAACATTTTTAAGTTGCTTCTGGTGTGTGTGTGTGTGTGTGTGTGTGTGTGTGTGTGTGTGTGTGTGTGTGTGTTGTGTTTATGTACATACTGTGTGCACGTATGTGCATGTCTAATAAGACCAGAAGAAATTGTTGAGTGTCCTACTCTATCATTTTCCAACTCACTCCCTTGAGAGAAGGTCTCTCATTTAATCCAAAGTTCTTCATCTTTTTGACTATACTGATTGGCCGCAAGCCATAGGGACCCTCCTGTCCCCACTCCCCACTGCTGCTCAGCACTGGGGTTATATGCCATTATGCTAAGCTTTTACTTGGATGCTAGGGATCAAAATTCTTGCTTGGGAAAAAATTATCTTGTGTTCTGAGCTAGTCCTAGCCTTTAACTTGCTTCTTGGTGCGTACTTGGTCATAGCAATAAGAAAATTAATTAATACAACAAACCATTGCCAGTTAAAATTCTACCCCAAACTACTATTTTTGGGGATGAAGCTATACCAACTTTTGGTTAAAGGCTGACTAGAGAGCCCAAACCAAACCAAACTAAAACATCTGAGGTCTTGTTTTTAGCATATTCTCAATAGAAAAAAGGGAGTAGGCCTCAAAACCACATAAGTAAACTTCGGCTAAAAATGAATATTTCTTTATATAGATTCTTAATTTAAAAGTCCAGTCCTATTTTCAGGGAAAAAAAAAAAGGTGGGTTTGAGAACTGGAAGAGTGTCCCACAGGTTAATATGAATGCTGCTAGGAAGAAATCCATGTTTTCTTTCTTCCTGTTTTGTTTGTTTCTTTGTTTGTTTGCATCAGTCCATGTTGCCTACCCTGAAGAAACTTGAAAAACTACTATAGCAAGACTGCATCCCACAACTTATGCTAACATATCAACAGTTCACCTGTCCACAGAGTTTCCTGTTTCTAATGGACCTATTTCAAAATTAAATGGTCAGAAAATATGAGCAGAAGTTTCCACTCATCCCATTCAATCAAATAATGTAATGGAAGAAGTATAAAAAGCTCAAAACAGAAGATTCAAGCTGACAACTTGGTAGGAAGTAAAAGTATGCAGTTAACTGTTCATTGACTTCCGAACACGCACAGCTTCTGACTGCTGGTCTCGCTCCTTGCGCATCCGGGCCTACGCTGTAGTCACTGCAATGCAGACTCTGGACTACCTTACAGGGAAGAAGTATTTGAAATACAGTTCATTCCATTGCTGAATTAGAGAAACAAAATCAAAAACAAAAAACCATTGTTCTTGGGAGGGCAAGAACACTCTCATGTTGTGCCAAGCCTTTCTCTTTCCCAAATAACTCCCAAATAACCCGGTGGACTTTCAAATATTTTATTCAGGCCACATTGAGTTTCATCTCACCTCTACTCCAAGACAGCTTAAGTATCGCTCCCTTGAGAAACTTTCCCTGACCTCTTGATTAAGACAAATATCCTTGCTGTACAAGACTATATTCTCCCATAGCACTGAGCACTTCTTTGTAGTACTTAACAAAGAATGATTTTGATGTTTGAGTACTTATTTAATCTATGTCTAGTCTATTTCTCTAAGCAGCCCCTGCAAGGCTTGAGTTTTATCTTTCTGATCATACTACTGTAGCTCTAGCCCCCAACGCAGTGCCTAACATACAGAAGATAATCAGAGAGTTCTGAAAATGAATGTTTTAAGCAGACTTCAGCAGATTATCCATAAACTCACGCACTTTGGTGTGGCTTTGGTTCCCGGGGGAAACTGGTTCCCTATTGTGGGCTCTTGGGATTTATTCCATATCTTGCTCACATGTTCTCTAGCTTCCTGGCCTCCTCATCACTATAGAAATTGACATTTCAGGCCAGTGAGATGGCTCTGTGGATAGAGAGGCACTTGCTACATAAACCTGGCAACCCAAATTCAGTCCTCAGAACCTAGCTAAAGGTGAAAGGAGAGAACTGATTGTAAAGTTGTTCTCGAACCTCCCTATGCGTACTGTGGCATACACATGTGCTTACACAGGCACACACATGCTCATGTGCCTGTGCATGCACACATACATAATATATGTATATATACATATATATATGTTATACATACATAATATATTAATATATTTTCTTCTTTGCTCAAAGAAATGTACTGGCAAGTAATGCTGGGCCAGGTCAAACATCAATCAGACGCTGAATTTAATTCACTCTTTCAAATGCAAGCCCTTCTTTCCCCTTGCATGCCTAGCCTTCTGGTTAAGATTTCAATAATGGCTGGGGAGGAATGTTCTGTGTTAGCTTTTCATACTGTGACAAAATGTTGGTGCTAAACAGCTTATCAGACAGAAAAGTTTGTCTTATTAATTCAGAGATTTCTGTGAATGTTGCCAGTCTTCATGGACCAATGATGGTCTTGTAGTAAAGCAAATAGATTGCTGTCTCAGGGGACAGGTGGTAGAACCTAGGACAGCCAGAAAACAGAGAAGAAAAGAAAGGGTCAGGGCTCCAACATTCCCTGTTCACAATGAACTCCAACATTCCCTGTCCACAATGAACTCCAACATTCTCTGTCCACAATGAACTCTGTCTGCTTCAGCACTACCATTGGCTGACGACTATGCTTTTAGCTAGGGAGCTTTTGTGGGATCCAAACCATATCTCACTTTCAAGGACATTGGTTCTAAAGATTTCCACTTCTCTATCTGTCCACCGACTTTTTCTGGGGTCACAGTTGCTGTTGGTTCAACCAACAGAAATGACTACAAAGAGTGTCTCCCACTTGTTAATCCCCATAACTCTGAGGGCCCTCAGCAGACATTTAAATCAGATTGTGTTGCTTTTAGCCAATTATTTAAGATGTCCATCTCACCATATTCAAAAAAATTAAAGAAGGATAAGGTTGGATCCTTCCTAATATCCTTGGTCTGTGCATAAAAGGAGTATTAACAATTGCCAGTCAGAGCCTTGGTCCTGAGGAGAGGGCAGGAACATAACCAACAAGCTTGCTTGCAGTCTTCCTTTGAAGTTAATGTTGAAGATCTACCTTGTGTGGGCTTCCTAATGAAAGTAGACTAATACCGCACACTGTGAAAGGAAAGCAAACCTAGCAGGTCTTTCTTCCTTCAAGATCAGCTCTTCCCAATCAATTTTATATCTGCCCCAAGTACATTCTCCCACCTGCCTAGCAGTCAAGTGGTTCTTAGGCATTGGTTAAATCTTCCATAATCTTTGTCATGTCCTCCCCCCTTGAGCAGGGCTGGCATCTTTGGAAAGTTCTATTAGGGTCTAGTTCCTAATCAAACACTCACTTGATGTATTTAATAAGACCTTTGGAATATGAGGCCAGATAGAACACATCTGTTCCTATTCATAGTACATATAGAGCTATCTCAATCAATTGTTTTACCACCACACGATGCTCTGAAGTTATGATTCTCTCTATAGTCATCAGTTGCCATTCATCTGCAAAGCAGATCACTCTCTCCATGACATATGGATAGTTAGTTGGTAACTTTCTGTGTTTCTTTGGGAAAGAGTTGAAATGTGGTTAATCTTCTCCCATGAAACTATCAATAGTCAAAATTGACTTAGTTTAATTTTTCCAAATGTACTTTTTCTCGATTTCTCTTTGTGTATTCCTATAAAATCATAGACTTTCATAGAATTAGTGTTGGATAGAGGTTGATTCCCCCTCAATCCCGCTCGTGTTGAGAATACTCTGACCAGCAGAGCTACCTGACATGATCCCATTTGTCAGAGTGCTCTTTTGGCTTTGAGTCATCTGCTCCAGAGACCACACACAAAGTCGCTTGTATCTCTTTGGGAGTTAATGATATTAAAAAATGAAATCTATGCATGAAAGATGTGGATACTCTCAAGATCATCTTTCTAGGCCACTTCAGCGCTAGCTAACAAATAACTTGTTTTTAAACAACTAATACAGATTCTTCTAGTTCATTTCAAGGACTTCTTTGCTTTTGTAATTGGACCTTCCTAATTTTTTTCAACTTTAACAATTTTTTATTTGTTATATATAGAGAGAAATATGACAGGAACCATTCTAAAATAGCTGTATTAGACTTGCTACTAAAATCTATTTAGAGTTTTAGGTATAGACTCTGGCTTATTCAAAGTATAATCTCAAACTTATTTTTCTCTGCTTTCTAAGGGCAGTGTGCTTTGTGAAGTATATCTGAGGACAAAAGGCTTACAGGGAAGGATTATTTATAAAGGCATATTTTTTGTAATTGTAAGCATGCATGTATGTTCATACATGTGTATGTGACATTGCATATGTATATATTCTTACTAGCCATTTCCTTCCACAGACAGTATATTACATAGTTGTTCTTTTATATTTTTTATTTTTTCTCTTTTATATTTTTAAAGTGTTATTATGTCCTAGAGATTTCCCCATCTTCCCTTGTAGTATGTAACAGTCTATTTTCATTTTGTTATTTTTATTTATTTTTTCTTTATGACTACATGCTAGTACATTCTGAAGAATGCATGAGACTTTACTCAGCTACCTGCCCTGCTGCTGTCCTTTGGGTGTTCAACCTCTGGCTATTACAAAAAATGTCTCAACAAATCATTTTTTCTCTGAATCATTTTGTAGTCACACAGGATTATGTATAGGCAAGACTCTTAACAATGAGATTTCTGATCCAAGGGAAAGTCATCTATAATGTTGATAAATATTACTAAATCTTTTCTTCAAGGTTATTCAGGTTGTATCCATTTCAACTTCCAACTGCATTGTATTAGAGTGTCTATTTCTCAAAAGTCTCATCAACAAAACATGCTATTTGAAAGTACAGCACCTCAAAACTCTTAAGTGAAATGCTGCCTCAGCATTTCACACTCATCTTCCATTTCTTGAGGGTCATTTCTAGGTCTTATTTTTATCCCTGTGTCTCTGTAATCCATGCTCATATATAATTGCCACGATTTGTATTTGTCACCATGGTTCCTAGATGCCTTCTGTGTTCTATGGAAAGCCTTCATCTGTGAGATGAAATGCATATTAATTTGACTTCATTTATGGTACATTGTCACCATGGCAAACATGGTGATGGTTAATGTTGTCAACTTGCCAGGATCTAGAACAGTTGTTCTTAACCTGTGATTCTTAACCTATGGCCCATTCACAGGGGTCACATAATAGTTATTCTACATACCAAATTTACATTAAGTTTCACAACAGTAGATCAGTTATGAAGTAGCAATGGAATAACTTTATGCTTGGGGATCACCACCACATGAGAAAGTATATTAAAGGGTTGAAGTGTTAAGGAGCACCTAGGAGCATCTCAGAGCATGCCTGTGAGGCAGTTTCAAGACTGTTAATTCAAGTGGGAGGGCATTCCCTAGATGTGACACCATGGCGTGGGCTAGAGTTCTAGAGTGAGTGAAAAGGAAAGCTTTGGCTGAGCACCCGCATTGACCATTGTTGCTTTCTGACTACAGATGTCATGTGACTAGCTGCTGCCTTCCTCAAGTGATGGCCTCTATCCTTACAAAGCACTGTGATCCAATCAATGCCTCTTTCCTTTGTGATGCTTTTCTCAGGTACTTTTCAACAGCAATGAGAAAAACACAAACCTATGGCGTCTATGTTTGTGGGCCTGTGTACTGGAGATCTCTGGCCTGGCCAGGTGGGAAGGGGAAAGAGCATTGGTGGGGATGGGGAACTGCCTCTGCTGCCTCTGCCGCCTCTGCTGCCGCTTCTGCTGTTGCTCTGAGATGCTGCACTGGCTCTGCTGTGCTGAACCAAGCCAGGTTGAGCCAGGGGAAGGCTGGCTACTCATCCAGGGGAGTGCAGAGGAGCCTTCTGGTGGTGAAAGTTTCAGGAGAGCAGTTCTTCCCCCCCCCACCCCCCGCAGTGTTAAAGCTCTTACAACAGATGCTCTCAGAGGACAGAGTAATTCTCAGATACCTTTATTCCTCCTGGATAGGATCTTATATACAGTTTTGGGTTGGGTTGGGGGTCTGACCATAGGTGCTTCCTATTGGCTCAGTCTGAGATGTTAGTGATGCCTCATCTACGTGTGGAAGGGCTTGGGGCATTGCCCCATGTGACTGAAGGCTACAAATCTCTCTACAGGTGACAAGGGAGGGCCACAGCTAAGTGACAGGGGCTTGGTGCTGGGAAAAGGCAAAGCTCCTATCATCTCCAGGGCTTCTAGCCTCCGCTCAACCTTACCAGGCTTCCTCTTACAGTCCACCACCCCGCATGTGTTTATGATGAATATTTTAAAATGTTAAATTTACAATATTTTTTGTCATTTCACATTATCCTGGATTTCTAACTGCTGAGAAAGTCATATCAATATATCTGATTATAATTTCAAGGAGTATTAATACATTTTGGGAAAAGACATTGTTTATGTGTAATTTTTGTGTTGTTTTGTTCTCTACTATTCATGCTTATCATGGCAAAATGACCATGTATCTAAGGAGAGTCAGGAGTCACAGCAGGATGCTGTGATGCACAAAAGAGTGTTCACCCGAGGAAGATGGAGGGGCTCTTAATAGAAGCATGAAGAAATGGGAACAGAGTTTGAGACTTTTGCCAAACAAGGACTCTAAATGTAGTGCAAAACTTTGTCCTTAATTTCTACAACCTCCTTTTTTCTCTCTTCTCTCACACTTTTCTTTCTCAGACTCACATTCCACCTAGTGCTTCTCCATGAATAATCTCATCCAATCTGGAAACCCTTCAGAAGTTGCTGGTAGTCTTCAACTTGAAGTGAGATGGCTGTGCTTGGGACCATGGCTTCTGTTTAGAGATCTAGACCTAATTGTCGGGTCCCGCTCACTGTCCCTCAAGCTTCCTGAATGTCTCACCTTTCACATGTGGACAAACAGAATTTTGACTGACACACTAGATCTCTGTGCCTTAATGTATCTTTTCACTCAGGTGGATACTACTGCCATCCAAATTTGTTCTTCAAGTCTCAAACCTGGGAGACAGCTAACCATCCCTGTCTGGTGTCATGTGAATCTGCACATAACGGCACACACGCTTCCCTCTAATACAGCCAGTCACAATCTTATTCCTGTTCTTTCTCCTTGCAACGTTTATCATTCCCTGATCTTTTAAAGGTACTTTAATGGCTTCCCTTGACCTACAGAATAAAAGGCAAAAGGCTTTGCCAGATACATGAATAGTAATAAATGTGTATTGATCGAGAAGCAATTTCATACCAATCTTTTCCTAATTATTTTATGTGTCACATGTTACATAATCCCATTTCCACAACACCACCTTAGTGTGTATCAGTGTTACTGTTACTTACATTCTACTTAAAGAATTAAGAAGCCTGCTCTAGAAGCTGAGCTCATTACATGATCTGGCAGAATCAAAATGCATGCTGATTACAGACTATCTAAGAGCCTGTAACTGACTGCCCAGGCTTCAGCTTCTGCCATCTTTCCACTCTTTGCAGAAGCTCCATCTTTGTGGAATTATTTTCTGAGCCTGTGTGCCATTTCCTGCCTCTATGCCTTCCTCGGCATATACAGATTGCTCTGACCATCCTTGTTGCTGTATCCTCTAAGCTATAGAAAGCACTTTCTCTTCTCCTTGTCTGAGAAGTATCTTCTCATCACTTACTATGTGAGTTGGTCTTGTTTTCCAAAAGATCTTCAGAATGTTCTTCTTAGTTCTCTCTCCTCATATAGCATCCCTCTGTGTCTTGACAGGACACTCATCAGAAGGCCTTGTAACAATTAGTGAGTTATAGATTTTTTAAATAAACTCTAAGAATGTGGAGGACAAGAATGATGTCTTAAGAAATGAACAAATGCATCACAAATTGTGGCCATGCCCTTATATGCAGCAGTCAAGATGATGCTCTGTCTGTCTGTCTATCTATCTATCTATCTATCTATCTATCTATCTATCTATCTATCTACTCTCAACCTGAAGTTCTGTAAGTAAAACTTTTAGTAGAAAGTTGCAATGTTGAACCCTGTCACAGCTTTCAAGTTATATCTTTCCTGCGACTCTGCTGTGTCCAGTTCCTTACCACACAGTGCTTTCAGTAGCAAAGGCCCCAGAATCATGCAATCAAGTTACACAAAATAAGGAGATAGAAATAAATTTGGGGTTCAATTATCCACCAAAATTGACCAAACAGACTATGTTTTAGATGCATGTACAATTCTGTGTTGGGCCACCTCCATAGCTATCCTGTGGCAATACAGCCTTTGGGTCAATGGCTAGAAATACCTAGGAGGAAATTATACGGATTTTTCTTCATTCAAAGTAAATTATGACCCCCTACACTTTATCATCTAAAAAGTCGCAAGGGTAATCCACTGTGAAAGCCAGAGAAATGTCAAACTATTCAAGCCTGAGGGAAATTTCCTCCCACAGTGGACTCACTTTTATGTATTGTACTAGCTCATTCACCTCACAGGAGCAACTCCGGACATGCTGCTCTCTCCTTTAACCTGAGAAATCAACCACTTCTCCTTTAACTTTTCCTCTTTCTAAGGATTCTTTCGGCCTTCTCCCATCAGAAACTTACTAAACAATTCTAACAGAATAAATCCAAAGCTTTTTTTTCTCTCTCCCCCAAATGAAAGAAAATATGTTAAACGTGTCTGCACAGTGTTCCAATGAGGTCAGCATTCATGGAACCACCACCTGTCATTGCAGCAGTGGGCAGACCTAGCAGAGACAATAAATGGCTTTGCCGAAGGCCACAAGACAAGTTGGTACTGGAGCTGAGCTGGATGAGAAGGGAGGAACCCTGGCCTTTTGCCCTGCAATCAGACACCAGTGCATGTTAACCTAAGAGTCCGTTTTGCTTGGTTTTGTGTTTCTTGGAAGATAAGCATTACTAAAGGAAAGGTCTCTCCTCTCTGTATCGAGTATGATAATGTCCTTTCAAGTCAAGCTACAAAATACCCAGAGACCAGTGTATTTTCTCTTCTTTGTTCTGAGTTTTGCTTTGTTTCTATTGTGGAAGTGGCTATCAGTGAGGTCCTCGTTAAAGACCAACGGTTTGTATGTGGTCCACTAAAAACTTGTCCCTGAACTCGAGCAGTCCAGTTTGCCATTGGGGATGTCTGAACTCAGAAAGTCTTTCAAGGGTGGATGCTTAGGTCCCGGTGGTTTCAGTCTCAGCAAAAGTCCTATCCTTGGCCACTCCTTGGGCCAGTGTTCCACCCAGCAGCTGTTTGCACCTTCAGTCTCAGATCTGAGGAGGTGCCAGCGGCTCCTGTCTGTAGAGGGCTTTGGGAACAGGGGCCCTGCTGTGGAGGAAAGTGTTCTCAGGAAACATTTCTCTGCAGCAGGAGAAATTTCCATAAAGTTCTTAAATATAATAAAATGTAATTAAAGTGCCCTCGTTGAGTTAGCTTTCTTTGAAGTCTCATGCTTGCATAATAAATGGAGTCATAAACCAGGACTGGAATTGGGGGTTTTATTCCTTTTTACAGATTGAGTCTCATTAATTATCTACTTGACCCCTCCTGTTATAGAGAAGTAAGTACCTGGCACACCATAATTTGCACTGATAAAAGGCCATAAAAGATGAACTTGGCATGGAAAAAATGGACTCTCACATGCTGAATGTCACTTTGTAGCCAGGGAAAATTAGAGCGTTGTGTTGTAGAAATCACATTCACACAGCCTCATATGAGCTCATGAACACGAACCTGTTCTGCATTGTTCCGTCTTCTGGGTCACTGAGCATTTCAATTTTGTGTCAAGAGGTTGGCTTCCTAATGAAATAAGCTTCCTTTCACAAAGGAAATTTTGTTGTTGCTGCTGTTATTTATTGTCTCTTTGGTTTTTTTTTTTGTTTGTTTGTTTGGTTTTTGTTTTTGCTAACCTACAGTGAATATGCAAATAACTTCCATCCAGCCATCAGGGATAGTAAGGGAAGGTTGCTTTGCCTCGGAATAAAGACATAATATTTCAAGGCTTTCTTTTATCATGCCATTTCACAAGCAGAGAAATAATGACACAGACAAAGAAGGCTTTGCACAGAGACCAGTAAGAACTCACTGCTTATGCCAGGAAGACTGATTACCTGTGACTCACATTCATTGACAGCTTTTTGGGTGAACTCTCACTGAGGCTTAGTGCTGAAATCGATTTGTTTTATGCACGGAGACATTTATTTGTGTGTGTCTGCATGCCCATATGTGTTCAGGCATCTGCAAGTGGTTTAAGCGCTCCTTCTTCCTTGGCTGTGGGGACTGGGGTGATTTCAGGACAGGAGAACCTCTGTACAATGAAAGCATTACCACGGCTGAAAAGAAACCAACATTAAAGTGTGCTGTGAAGAAACAGTCAATTAAAGGACTTGAATTGTTGAAATGAACTAAAATAATATTTTTGAAAGAAGATGGAAGAAACTGATGGATAATGAAGGCTGTCAGGGTTTACTTTATTTTTCTTTTGTTTTGTTGGTGTGTGTGTGTGTGTGTGTGTGTGTGTGTGTGTGTGTGTGAGTGAGTGTGTGTATACACTTGCATGCACAAGCATAACTGTTTCATGACCTTGAGAAAGTGGCTGGTAAGAGACGCACAGAGACAAGTGTTGGTCAGCTGTGTTGAGGTAGCAAAATCAACCAGATGGGATTTGATCCAGATTAACATTTTATTTGATCCCTAAGAGAAAAATCCTACTATGCTAGCTCTTAAGGATTAGACAGACATCTTGTCATCAGATGATGTCTATATCTCGAAGGATGGTCAAGAATGTTTGGCCCAAGAGAGAAGACAGTCCCTGTGGCAAGGCCAGTTTGCATCAAACAACTTGATATCGTTTTTTTAGAAGATATTTAGAAAGACATATTCATTAAGATTTATTGAATTATGAATAACAGAAACTAACACTGATTAAAAAAATCAACCAAAAAGGTGAAAATTAGTATTATGGTATTAGGGTAACATATTGGACTCAACAGCAAGTTACAGCCCGACTCTGAAGGTTGTCGGAACCCTGGGTGTAGAGGAAATATCCTCTTTCCCATACTCTCCTCCACTTCCCTGCCTACTTTCCCCCTCTCTCATTCCCCCTTTCTCTTTTCCATTTTCCTTCCCTTCCCTCTATACCCTTGTCCTTTAATCCTCTCCTGTCCTGTCTCCTTCCCTGGATTCTTAAGCAAGCATAAAGCTGGAACCCTAAGGTAGCGAGTGACATGGGAAGACAGGAAGAATCTACTCTACAATTCTTTCATCTCTTTTCCCCAGCTCTCCTCTTCTTCCTCCTGTCTCTTCTCTCTTTCTCTCCCTCTCCTCTCCTGTCCTCCTCTTTCTTCTTCCTCTCATCCCTCCTCCCATATTTCTTTTCCTTTGAGTGTCGACTCTCTTCCTTATCACAAAACCAGTCACCAAGTCTTACATCTCATCTAGGAAGCAAGCTCGAAAGAGAGTGGAATCTAGACACCTACCACCTAGTTTTGGATTGGCTCGCAATGAGTTCAGTGCTTATCATGGATCGGTCAATGGTGTCCCAGAACGGGAATAGGAGATGAGTCAAGGATGAAATAAAGTCATCCTGTGTTGTAAAAAAGCTGCCCTTGCCATGACAACACACACAAGGCTGTAGATAAGCAACAGCAATTCCTAGAAATTAGGGCAGAGAGAGTTGAGTTGGTTAGATGGTGACAACCAAGCATTTGTTACAGGCAAATGAAGCAAACCAGATTTATGATAGAAGAGGAACTCATAGTCACAGATAAACTGTATGGAGAATATACTAGTCAAGGCCTGATAAGACCCTTCCCTCCCCTTCCCTTCCCTTCCCTTCCCTTCCC
>JADRCD010228149.1:0-19768 GCA_019843815.1 Montemys delectorum | reverse complement strand
ACACACACACACACACACACACACACACACACACACACACACACACACACATGCACACCCTCCTCCACACACAAACAAACAAAACACAAAGCATAGAAAATATCTCCTCATGGAAGCTATAGTATGTCACTGTGTGTCCCACAGTTTACCCATCTGGCTCGCACATCTTCACTTGAAAATGTCCATTTCAATGAGTCAGTGGTCTAGTTCTAGGTCTCTACCACTCAGCATCTGGCCGGACGGCTTCTCTCCTTGTCTCTTCTTCTCTATTTCCTTCTCCCCTTGTCCCCTCCCCTCTCATCTTCTTTCCTCCCCTTTTTTCTCTTTCAAGTTGTGTTTTGATTATTCTTAACCATCTGGTCTTCCAAATAAACTTCAGAATTACTTTAATTGTCTAGAAAAAATATTTTTGGATTTTTCCAGAATTATATCAATCTGCATATTAATTTGAGGAAGATATGCAAAAATATTAACATTGTGGGCTTTTTGTTGTTGTTCGTGAAAATGGTTTGATGGTTTGCTTTTATTTGAGTTTATGTAACATCTTCAAAATTTTATAGTACAGGAGATGAAGAGAATGCTCAGTAGGTAAGTACACTTTACTGGCTGCTTTTCCTAAGGAGGACCTAAGTTTGATCCCAGCTCATGGTGGCTCACAACTGTCTGTGCCCCCAGTTTCAGGGACTCTAATATTCAAATATGGCTTCTGGTGGCATCAGAAACACACATAGTATAGAGACATACATGCATCCAATATACCCATACACATAAAATAAAAATTAAAATAAATTCATAATATGGTATTCCCCATGTTTTGGTAGTTTTTTCTACCTTTTTGTGGTGTTATAAAATGTTTGTAGTCAAAAGTTGCCTTTTCTGCTTGAAGCTATTCAGCTTAAATAGAAAAAACATATATGAGTCATAAGATGGAGTTTCTTTGTTGTCTATATTCTAGATTAGCTTGCACAATAGATATGAATTCTCTCCTGGTCATTTTATAGGAGTTTTTATAAAACTACCTCAGTTTGATAATTTCTTTATGATAAAGTTAAATAATGATTCAATTTCTTTCGTGGTTACTGAGATATTTAGGTTTTGTCTTTTGTTTTGGTTATCTTTGGAAACTGGCTTCCTAGGAATGTGTGGGTTTTGACCAATCTTCAAAATAATCAGTGAAAAGTTGTCAGTAATACATTCCTTTTGATAAGGTTATCCATTCTACAGTGATGTCTCTTCTCTTTCTCTATATCTGACATAGCTTATCAATGTCCCTTCTCTTGGCAGCAATTTGTCACTTTTGTTTGTCTTTCAAGGAAAAAGAAAGGCATGTTAGAGCTTTGGGTATACTTTCTATTATCTAGTAGTTTTTCTTTTAGTGGATTTTTTTCTTATATTTATCATTTCTCTTGTCTCTTTGGTTTGTTTTCTTACTTGAGCTAAATGCTTGGTTTATTACTTTGCAAACTTTCCTTGTTTCCGGCATACTACCTTAAGGTAAGTTTTGATTAGAATGTTCATGGCTGCTCAGTTTTAAATGTCTATTAGCATCTAGGTTAAACATGTTATCAACTTATGTTTTATAATAAATACATTTAATTTTAAAATATGGAGTTCCTTTGTTTATTTTTTTACTATAAATTTTTAATATAGTTATCATGCAATATGGGCTACATGGCACAAATTCTTTGGATTTGTTGTGATTTGCTCCACAGCCTACTGTCATGTCTACTTTCATAAATGTTACATACCCACTGCTTGTATGTTTAGTCTGCTGGGCATGTCATCAGACCTGATATTTTACTGTGTTCTTCAAACTTTTAACTCTTTATCAACTTGTTATACACCTGATCTACAAGTATGGAAAGATATGGACAAAAATGTTCATCTGTGATTTTCAATCTGCTTTCTATTTAATAGCTATTCCATAGCTCCAGAAATGTCTTTATTTTTATATATTTCAAATCTATATATGTCTATATATTTAAAATAATTCTCTGAGGGATACATGAACTTAAAATTTTGTCTTCCTGGTAGATTGAACTTTCATTGATTTTTGGTGGTCCTCTTCATGTACAGCAACACTTTCTGTCCTGATATTTTATTTATGATAAACCTGCTAAGTAATGATTCAGTGTCTTTCGTGGTTAGTGAGATCTTTAGACTTTGTGTTTCTCCTGTATTTAATCCAGCTCGTCCTACAGGTAAGATGGGCCAGCTGCTTCTTTGGGCAGAAGACTACACTGCTTGCCTTTCCCTATCATTTTACATCTCTTGTTCTTATATTCTAAGTGTTTTCAAAATCTGTCTTGGGAATATTTGAGTTGTAGCAGGAGACTATTATTCCTTAATGCAGATGGTCCTCTGAAGGACTTGATGAGAGCATCGTACCCTTGCATGTCTCTTCACGGAGGGACTGATCAGTATGACAGGGACAATATCATAAATGACTTTAAGAATGGAACATGCAAGCTTCTTGTTGTCTCATCTGTTGCGGCTCGTGGTCTCGATGTGAAACATCTAATTCTTGTAGTGAATTACAGCTTCTTCAATCATTGTGACGATTACGTGCACAGAGCTGGGCGGATTGGAAGAGCGGGCAACAAGGGTAACGCCTACACCTTTATCACAGAGGGTCAAGCTCGATATGCTGGTGACATCATTAAAGCTCTTGAATTGTCAGGGACAGCAGTGCCTCCTGACCTAGAAAAACTCTGGAGTGACTTCAAAGATCAACAAAAAGCTGAAGGAAAAATAATTAAAAAGAGTAGTGGCTTCTCTGGCAAGGGATTCAAGTTTAATGAAACAGAACAGGCTTTAGCCAATGAGAGGAAAAAGCTACAGAAAGCTGCTCTTGGCCTGCAGGATTCTGATGATGAGGATACTGCAGTTGATATTGATGAACAGATTGAAAGCATGTTTAATTAAGAAGAGAGTAAAGGACACGGCTGCACCCGGCACGTCTAGTATGCCTGCTCCAACTGCAGGCAATGCTGAGAAGCTAGAAATTGCCAAGAGATTGGCTCTTAGGATCAACGCTCAGAAGAACCTGGGCATCGAGTCTCAGGTAGATGTGATGCAGCAGGCCACCAACGCCATCCTCAGAGGTGGGACTATTCTGGCTCCCACTGTGTCTGCGAAAACCACTGCAGAGCAGCTTGCTGAAAAGATCAGTGCCAAGCTCAATTATGTGCCTTTGGAGAAAGAGGAAGAAGAGAGACAGGAGGGTGGGCAGAGCGAATCTTTCAAGAGATATGAGGAAAAATTAGAAATTAATGACTTCCCACAGACGGCGAGGTGGAAAGTCACCTCGAAGGAAGCCTTGCAGAGGATCAGTGAATACTCTGAACCTGCCATCACAATCAGAGGGACCTACTTCCCTCCTGGCAAAGAGCCCAGAGAAGGAGAGTGGAAGATCTACCTGGCGATCGAAAGTGCCAATGAACTGGCTGTGAAGAAAGCAAAAGCAGAGATCACCAGGCTCATAAAAGAAGAACTGATCCGACTGCAAAATTCATACCAACCAACCAACCAACAAAGGACGATACAAAATATTACAAACATCTGAGCCACTTTGTACCTGTGCTGTCTGGGACGTTTTACAGTGTATTGTAAAGTAAGACTTTTAAAATTCTGTCTTGCTTATTTTTTAAATACAAGAAACTCGTGTTTGTTCAAGAGGTCTTCTGTAAGTACTACCCCATACCCATTCAAAGTCCAGACCTGTTTTTAGAGTGTGATGTTCTTCAGTGTAAACCTTAGATACCAACACTTTAATTATCTGGAAGACTTGGGATTTTGTACTGAATGTAGTAATAAAGTATGTCAGGCACTAAGGCCCCCCCCCCAAAAAAAAGATTATGATTATTGTTTTTTAGTTAGATTTGCTTATACAACCTGAAGGTTAGCTCTTCTTTCCTTGTGTTTTCTAGATTTCTCCCCCCCCCCCCCCACCTCTTTCTAACTTGTCCCTTTCTGGGTTGATTTTCCTCTTCTCTACTGGTTTGAAAACTATCTGCTTTGCTTCTGTTCAATTCAGAGACTTTAGAAATCATTGGTTACACATTTGTTTTAATGATTATAAAGAAAGTCAGCACCCTGGAGGCTATGTGCTTCATGCCTGTCCTAAACACCCAGGCTCTAAGGCAGTGAAGGTAAAGGCTGGCCCCATATTACCATTGCTGATTCTAACCTTGTATTTATTGCTCCTATAGATTTTCTTACACTGCCTCCAGACAATGATTGCTTTAATCAATAATTTTGTGGAGGAACGGAATGATTATGAACTTAGGACAACAGTGCTCCTCTGCCTCTCACCCATAAGCTGAGTGTTACACCTGTTCCTGAGACCTCCATTGTCTAGGACTGATTTTCTCCATGATGTACTAACTTTTCAAATTTTCAGTAAAAGATATAGTCTACCTATTTTCCTAAACTCCTCATTCTGGAGTGAAGTTGAGGTTTCCCAGGGTAAAGTTATCCATGGTTCCACTAAACTACTAATACAGGCTAATAAGGAAAGAGAATTACAGAAGAAAGCTCGTTAACACTCTGAGAGTAAATGGTTCCTATGCCTACTGGCAAGAATCAAACATCGCATTTAACTGACAAGAGCTATCAAACTCTTCACTTGTGTTTAAGTGACTTTTTTTTCCTGTGCAGTGAGTTTCTTTATAAATCAGTAAAGCCTGTTATCTCTTCACCCAGGAGCTCAGAAAGGGTGAGATCTTGCCATGCTCCAGCCTGGTAACATAAAATTTATAGTGGGCTGAGGTCCATAAATGTTTTGAGGTTTAATCCAATTAAGCTGGGGAAATGTTTATTGAATCCCCATAACATTCTGAGCACTAGGCTAAGGCTAAAATCTGACAGAAGGGCAGAAGGCTGGAACCCATGCTTATCCCCTGCACAAGCTGGGAGACCTGTCGGTCCTCCTTCCCCCAACCCTGACCATACAGAAAAACTTAGGCTAACTGCTCATCACTCCTCACCTCCACATTTCCAGCAACCCTCCCAAGAGGTGCCCCCAGGGGCTCAGTTCTGGCCCATGTATGGACACCATCCCAGCTCCTAGCACGTCCTTATCCTTGACTAACCTTTATAAAATCCCCTTGCTTTAGCCCACCCAAGAGCTGCAACCTAATAACCCTGCCTCCTTTATCTACTTTTAATCTGGTTTAATCTGGCCTATATCTTTGTCACTGGGGGAGAGAAAATGCTTTTCAGTTTCTACCATCCAAAACCGTATTCTGCAGTAGGGGAAGATGTGCTTGTGAGTTATAACACCAGCTAGATGTCATGAATGAATGGCAGGTCCTTATGCTGTGTGCTCTCCTTGCTGTCATCCTCATTACCACCATCGTTTCTTATAACTGTCTTCACACATTTTCCACAACATTGTAAGCTTCCTAGAGTTATATCCTCTGTTTTGATTCCCACTGTGCTGCTAATGTCTATGATATAGCACCAAATACAAGTTGGAAGTATATTTACTTATTGAATGAATGGGAGCTAATTTTACGAGTGAGACATGTAGGGTCCTTGTAGGAAAATATGGGACTTACAACAAGACAACTTGAAGAACTTACTGAAGAGATGACTTATACAGAATTATTAGTATTAAATAAACTCAATGAAGGATAAAACTAGCCCAGAGCAACCACAGTGGAAAGCCATTGTCAGCCTTAGAGGAGGGAGGGATGGCATAGGAAGGAATTAAAAGTGTGTGTTATGAAAAAAGAGAGAGGCTGTGGTTGTTTAGAAGCCTGGGTCTCAGTCTCTACCTGATGTGTTCAAAACCACTTCTGTGTCTCCCTGGGCTAAATCCAACAACAAATCAGAAGCCCATAGTAGTTCATCCTCTGAGAGTGATTGCAGGTTACAAGAAGATAAGGGACATGGAGAGGTGAAAAAAGATGTCCACAGAGTCCTTAAGATGTCAACAGAGAGCATTGGTTACAGGTATTCCATGTACGTGGAATATGTGCACATTTTAATTTGAGATACATGAGATAAACTGGGTCAATAATCGACAGATGAAATGAGAAACTGATAATGGTGAGTCCTAAAAATGGGATGGTGTACTCCATAAGTGTGCAGCCTTAGCAGCTGTTGGCTAGGACATTAGGGCAACTGTAGCTTCATCTCAGGGAGACCAAGAATGTGTGGATAACTCCAGAAAGGAAAAGGTAAGGATGCAGCTGGAGTAGTCTGGTGGCAATCTTTCAGCTTCTGGAATTCTCATAGAAGAATGTTAATGAAAATAACCACCCTTCCCTGTGAAAAGGGGAGGGTGCATTAAAAACAAGGAGTTTCTTTACACCACAAGCCCATGGCATACCCAGGAGAGTCAAGTTTGCACACTTTCTCTAGTGGTACTGTGTCTTCATAAAACTGTGACATTTTAGAATTGCTCGGTAGGGCACACACACTTCCTAGATTCCAGACAGAACCAAGTGAATGAATGTCAAAGTCACACACACACACACACACACACACACATACACACACAGACACACACGGACACACATGGACAGAATCAAGAAGTTCATAAAATGGAGTGACTGGAGGATGGATACAGAGAAGGGCATTTAATCCCAGCAGAGTATGATCACTTGGGGCTGGTTTGATTCCATACAGGGCATCTTAAGAAGACTGCAAGTTGGCTGATAGAAAAGAGACTCAAATTCCCTATTGGAAAAACAAAGGCAAGACATATTGTGATGTCCTTTACAGGCTTCCAAAGTTACCTTTGTGTCTCTGACTGAAGGCATCTGGCTGCCAGATGGGTGATGTCTGGCCGCCTTCCTTTAGAGTCCATGGCTTAAGGAAGGCATTTCCTTCTATGTCATCTAGGTTCCCATGACATTACACAAAATAAAACCCCAGAAACTTGATTATCACCACCAAGGAGCTGCTAAAAGGCCCACTGACAGCCCTGGAGTTTTTTCTCTGTAATTCCATTGAGACACTTTATCACTGATAGCCCCTGATCTAAAGGATCAGCACTGAGGGAGCTCCTGCATTTCAATTTCAGAGGAAGGTGGGAGAATGATATCTATCCCTAGGGAGAATTGCATGGTATCTTTTGACAGGTGTATGAGCTCTGAACAGGGAATTATCAAATGGTCTTTAGAAGTGGAAAGTTGCTAAGAAGAGTTTGCTCTAAGGAGAAGTATTCTCCCCTGGAAACAAACTACACAATTCTGAGAACTTTTTCTGTTGGAGAGTATTTTCAAGAGAGATTTAGGATGTAAAGATGTCAGCCAAAGAGAAGGGACATATAGCTGAGGGAACAGAGGGAGGTAGGCTTAGGTTCTAACTCAAACTCTTCTGCTTGACTTGTAAAGTTGACTGCAAAGTCATTCCACTTCAGTTTCAATCATAAAATCAGGATTATGGTAGCCAGCACTCAAGATGCTGCTGAGGATTAGTAGGCTCTCAATTAAGTCTTTTTTTATGTCTGTTCTATACCCACAGAAGCTCCAACATTCCTGTAGCATCAATTAAATGCCACTTGGAGGATTTAAAACCCTAATGTAGTCAATCAAAATTCTGATGATTATTCGAAATGATAGCATGGCTAGACCATGAAATCTGCTTTATGTGACATTGCCTTGATCCTGATTTAAATGATTTTTTCCTCTTTCTCCTTCCCCTTCCCTGTTTTCCGTACCTCTGAGCCTTTCTTGCAAACACTCATCTCACAAAAAGCACTTTCCAGCTGTGAGCTTAGGTAAAATCTCATCTGTGACCATCATAGGAGATACCTATTCTACTGAATACTGCTCACAGTGTATTGCAGTCCTCACAGGGACAGAGTGGTAATGTTCATGGTGTGTGTGCAGAACAAGAACAAATACTTGTTTTCTAGAGATATAAGTGGGTAAAAGCACAGAGTTTCCACATAGCATCTGCTTGTCATCCCTCACACATATGTAATTGATAGGTTTTCATGAAAAAAATTAAGAAATTTATGTTTTGAGAACTTTTGGAAAGATATTCAAGCTCTGAATTTCAATTTCAAATCTGTTATTTTATCAAATATATGGCTGTTGTGCTATGTGAAGGCTGCACACAGGCGACCAGCTGTGGAAAATCCATTTCTCCTTTGTAAGCAGATCTCAAGCAGTCTGGAGCACATGATTTAATTGCAATGGAATGTATTATGGGCTTTCCCCCATCATGATAATTATGTGGGTTAGAGAAGAATGTTGTGTTCTTAATATATTCCCTACAAGGAAAGAGTCTCCTTAGGATCCATAAAGTGCTAAAAATACATTTAAAATTTAATTAAAATTATTTTCTCAGCTATATTATCATGTGAAAAAACATTATGAAAACAATTAGAAAATCAATTCATAGAATTTGCAGGCATTCAATCTCTCTTTTCAAGGAGGCATTTTAATCCCTATTAAATCTTATGGAAAATTAGAATCAGGAGTAGTTAATGAATAACTTCCTAACCCATAGCTTCTCAGAAAGGAAAACAAATCATAGAGGATGAAAAATAAAAAAGAGAACAAAATACAGTAAGAAATGAAAAGACCCCCAATATAAGCATCATTAAAAGCATTACAGTTTGAGTTTATAAACTTTTCAGCTACTCAAGAACATCCAAGTTTATACTCAATGTTTCCAGGGTGTGCCCGAGACAATTCTTACCACATACCTGAGGTCAGTACTGAGAATTCTGGTGACCTCCAGGTCAGAGGGTGGCTGAATTGTGGGGCATTGAACCATCTCCCATAAAGTTGAAGAAAATAGTAGCAGGCAACAGTAGTAGGATTCTACTAAGAAACCTACTAAGACTAAACTATATGATAGTAGTTATGGAGCAATCCTATGGGTAAGTAAGAGGGACGGATTATCAATACTATTTACCCAGTGCTTCCTGTGTGCCTGGAATTCTTTGGAAATTATTTCACTTAATTCTCTAAGTGCCACCATCAGCAACTGATCATCACAAAAACATCACAAAACAGCAGCAGATGGTCAATAGTCATGAGGCTTGTCTAACACCACAGAGTAGTAGCCAGTACAGATAGGATTCCAGCTTGGGTTTCTCTGATTTAAAAATCCTTACTGTGTAAGGATCCTGATCTCATTGCCCTGTCTCAGGATATCAGACTTTACCTCTGTGGGAATTTGGCTGGTGTGACTCACTCCACTTGCTGCCCTGGTCCTCATCTATCCCCCAGACCCACTCTAGTGCCCATTTTGACCTTTTGATAAGGGAATAGAAATTTGAGTTGGAAGTATATAACATCATGAAGGAGAATTACATTCATAAACTAGGCTCAGACAGCTTGGGACCATTTATCAGAAAATGAATGTCCATTGTGGCCATACCACCCTGAAACACCTGATCTTGTTTGATCTTGGAAGCAAGAAAGGTAGAATTTGGGTCTCATATTGGACAGGCCTGCCAACTCTCCTGGGATTTCTTGGCTATCTGAATTCACCCTTACCTTTAATCACTCATGATGTTCTTTGTGCTGATTTTTTTCAATAGCATTTAAAACTAATCTTTTAAAACTGATATACCATCAATAAAATTATACATAACAATGAAGTACCATGAGATGTTTCAACAATATATCTGTGCGTAATATTTAAATGACATTAATTTAATCTTGTCTTTTTTTTCATTTCTTCATGATGAAACATCCAATATCTTTTCCTAGCTTGTAAGACCCATGTAATTGCTGCCACACTTATATACTCATTGATCCATTTATCATTCTTTTCATATCTGTTGAGGTTTGGTCCGTTGCTAGGTTTTGTGATGCTAAATTCTGTACCCTAAGGTCTAGGTCTACCAGTGATTTCTCATGTTTTACTAGCTTTTGTTGTACAAACTTTGTTTCTTAATTTAAAATTATTCATTAAATAAAATGACTACAGTCAACAACTGGAGGGATTAGAGGTAGGTGAGTTTTGAGTTACCTGGTTAGGAGTGGAGAAGACAGGGGGGAGAGGAGAATGAGGAGAAAGTACCATGAGGGGAGATGTACCATGAGCACATGGCCAGGAGAAACAGCAAATATTTGGCAAATACCACTGGGGAGGTAGCCAGGCTGGCAGTTAGAAAAGTAGATTAGAGATTATTCCCCAGTAATTGTCAATGCCAAATAAAATAACCATAGTCTAGGTCTCACTTCTTTGTAAACTAGTTGGGGATAAGTTTAAATTAGTTATACTACACCCACCAAGCCTTCCTTCATACCCTTTGCAGTATGTATATAGTGGTCGGTGTTATATGGGTCAAAAGGATTTGGAAAAATGTATTAATATACCTGCATATGCACATATATGTGCATTTATATGTACTTGTGTGTCTCTGAATATATAAAAGTTGCTACTTCCTCAACACCTACCCATTCCTGATGAGTCATTCTTTCTCTCTTGATCAATCTTATATCACCTATATGACTAGGCTATTTTCTTTGATTTCATAGTTTTATTGATCTCTGTGTCCTGACTAATATAGCTATAAACTGACAATCCTTTCTTTGACTTTGTCTCTCTTGTTTTCTAACATAAAGTGATATTGTCCTTTTTTTAGATGAATGATTTTACTCATGATTATATATCAGTCCAAATGTATTGTTTTCTGCTTGGATTGCTCAGATTTATTGGCCACTTTTCCTCCATGGTCTAATATCAATGCAGCCCTTTACTCTATGGGCAGATGTGACTCAGGTGTAAATGTTGACCTGCTATTCTCCACACACCTGGAAAGTGACACTTGCAAAGAAAATACGACTAAAAGGGTTTGTTCATCTTATTTCTTTTTAAGGCTCTTCTCCCACCCCTATGGTAGAAACATTGGAAGAAAGAATACTCTGGGAATACGGACTTTTGGACCTCAGAAGTCTCTAATGATTCTTTTTTCCCAGGGTGGCATTTACAACTAAAGTTTTACAATTATTCTAGATTTGAGTAATTGTGTTCAGATGGATTTTGATTTCTGGTTACAGATAAAGATACAAAGCCCCTCTGTATTAAAAGGCAGGTTTTAGCCAATGTAATGTTTGATTGTGCTTTTCTTCTTCCATCTCTGTATAACCCAACTTCTGCTTTGTTGAAAACCAGGATCATAGGAATTAGTCAAGTAGAAAGTCATATACAGAGCCAGAGACCTGTGCTCCTTCCAGTTTACACCTGTGCTGGAACAGAGTCTCTGCTCTGGATCCCCACCCTCTCAGCACACACTCCAGTTGCAGCTAGACTTGCCAGATGTTCTGACACACTCAGGATCACAGATGAGACTCCAAACCCCACCCCAATAACTGGCTTAACCAAGACTTCCAGGACCCCTGGATACAGATACCCCACCCAGCCACAGACCCATGCTCTTCCTGGGTGTACCTTGGAGTAGAGATTCTGCTCTGGATCCCCATCCATTCAGCCCACACCCCAGTTGCAGCTCAAACCCGCAGGGGTTCTGACATACCCAGGATCACAGGATCATGGGATCATAGGCTCATAGGAGGGACAGGCTCTAGTCAGAGACAGCAAGGCCAGTTAGCACCAGAGATAAACAGATGTCGAGAGGCAAGTGGAAGAACATCATCAACAGTAACCAATACTACTTGACAACATCAGAACCAAGTTCTTCCACCACAGCGAACTGGATACCCCAACACACCTGTAAAGCAAGATTCAGATCTAAATTCTCATCTCATGAAGATGATAGAGGACTTTAAGAAGGGCATAGATAACTCCCTTAAAGAAATACAGAAGAACACAGGTAAACAAGTAGAAGCACTTAAAGAGGAAACACACAAATTCCTTAAAGTATTACAGGAAAACACAACCAAACAGGTGAAGGAATTGAACAAAACCATACAGGATCTAAAAATGGAAATATCAACATTAAAGAAAACACAAAGGGAGATAACCATGAACATGGAAAACCTAGGTAAGTGAGTAGGAGTCACAGAATCACCAACAGAATACAAGAGATAGAAGAGAGAATCTCAGATGTAGAAGATAACATAGAAGACATTGACACAACAGTCAAGAAAAATACAAAAAGCAAAAAGCTCCTAACTCAAAACATTCAAGAAATTGAGGACACAATGAAAAGACTGAACCTAAGAATAATAGGTATAGAAGAGAGAAGATTCCTAACTCAAAGGGCCAGCAAATATCTTCAACAAAATTATAGAAGAAAACTTCCTTAACCTAAAGAAAGAGATGTCTATAAACATACAAGAAGCCTACAGAACACCAAACAGATGGGAACAGAAAAGAAATTCTTCCTGTCACATAATAATAAAAACACCAAGTACATAAAACAAACAAAGAATATTGAAAGCAGTAAGGAAAAAGGTCAAGTAACATATAAAGGCAGAACTATCAGAATTATACCAGACTTTTTAACAGAGACTCTAAAGGCCAGAAGATCTTGGGCAGATGTCACACAGACCCTAAGAGTATACAAATGCTAGCCCAGGTTACTATACCCAACAAAACTCTCAAATTACCATAGATGGGGAAACCAAGGTATTCCAAGACAAAATCAACTTTAGACAACATCTTTCCACGAATCCAGTCCTAAAGAGGACAAGTGATGAGAAAGTCCAATACTAGGGGGGAAACTACACCCAAGAAAAAGCAAGAAATTAATCCTTTCACAAGAAACCGAGAGAGAGAGAGAGAGAGAGAGAGAGAGAGAGAGAGAGAGAAACACATATACATAATTCCACCTCTAACAACAAAAATAACAGGGAGCAACAATCATTGGTCACTAATATCACTCAACATCAATGGACTCAATTATCCCAATAAAAAGACATAGGATTACAGACTGGATATATAAATAGGACCTAGTATTTTGCTGCATAAAGGAAACATATCTCAGTGACAAAGACAGACACTACCTCAAAGTAAAAGGTTGAAAAAAAATTCCAAGCAAATAGTCCCAAGAAACAAGCTGAAGTAGCCATTGTAATATCCAATAAAATATACTTTCAACCAAAAGTTATCAAAAAATATGGGGAAGGACACTACATATTCATCAAAGGAAAAATCCACCAAGAGGAACTCTCAATTCAGAACATCTATGCTCCAAATGCAAGAGCACCCATTTTGTAAAAGAAACTGAAGCTAAAAACACACATTGAACCTCACACAATAATAGTAGGATATTTCACCTCACTCTCACCAATGGACAAAACATGGTAATAAGAACTTAACAGAGACATGGCAAAACTAAAAGAAGTTATGAACCAAATGGATTTAACAGATATCTATAGAGCATTTTACCCTAAACAAGAGAATATACCTTCTTCTCAGAATCTCATGATACCTTCTCCAAAATTGACCATAAAATTGGTCACAAAACAAGCCTCAACCAATATAAGAACACTGAATTAATCCAGTCTAATCTATCAGACCACCATAGAATAAGACTGGTCTTCAATAACAACAAAAACAACAGAAAGCCCACATATGTGTAGAAGCTGAACAGCTATCTACTCAATGATAACTTAGACAGGGAAGAAATAAAGAAATTAAAGACTTTAGAATTCAATGAAAATAAAGGCATAACATATCTAAACTTATGGAATACAATGAAAGTAGTCCTAAGAGGAAAACACATAGCCCTGAGTAACTCCATAAAGAAATTGGAGAGATCATACACTAGCAGCTTAGCAGCACATCTGAAAGCTCTAGAACAAAAAGAAGCAAATACAACAAAAAGGAGTAGACAAACTCAGGGCTGAAATCAACCAAGTAGAAACAAAGAGAACTATACAAAGAATTAACAAAACCAGGAGCTGTTTCTTTGAGAAAATCAACAAGATAGTTAAATCCTTAGCCAAACTAACTAGAGGATACAAAGACAGTATCCAAATGAACAAAATCAGGAATGAAAAGGGAGACATAACAACAGAAACTGAGGAAATTAAAAAAAAATCAGATCATACTACAAAATTCTATATTCAACAAAACTGGAAAATCTAGATGGAATGGTTGATTTTATACACAGATACCAAAGTTAAATCAAGATGAGATAAGCCATCTAAACAGTCCCATATCCCCTAAGGAAATAGAAGCAGTCATTAAAACTCTCCCAACCAGTAAAAGACCAAGACCAGATGGTTTTACTGCAGAATTCTATCAGAACTTCAAAGAAGACCTAATACCAATACTCTCCAAACTTTCCCACAAATTAGAAGCAGAAGGAACACTACCCAATTCTTTGTGTGAAGCCACAGTTATACTGATACCTAAACCACAAAAAGACCCAACAAAGAAAGAGAACTTCAGATCAATTTCCTTTATGAATATTGATGCAAAAATACTCAATAAAATTCTCCAAGAACACACCAAAACAATCATTCACCATGATCAAGTAGGACTGAAGGTATGATTCAATATATGGAAATCCATCAATATAATCCACCATATAAACAAACTCAACGAAGAAAACCACATGATCATCTAATTAGATGCTAAAAAGCCCTTGACAAAATACAACACCCTTTCATTTTTAAAGTATTGGAGAGACCAGAAATTCAAGGTCCATACCTAAATATAATAAAAGCAATATACAGCAAACCAATAGCCAATATCAAACTAAATGGAGAGAAACTCAAAACAATCCCATTAAATCAGGAACAAGACAAGGCTGCCCATTCTCTCCCTACCTATTCAATATAGTACTCAAAGATCTTGCCAGAGCAATTAGACAACAAAAAGACATTAAAGGGATACAAATTGGGAAAGAGGAAGTCAAGGCATCACTATTTGCAGATTATATGATAGGATACGTAAGCAACCCCAAAAATTCTTCCAGAGAGCTCCTACAGCTGATAAACAACTTCAGCAAAGTGGATGGATATAAAATGAACTCTTAACAAATCAGAAGCCTTCCTCTACTCAAAGTAAAAATGGGCTGAGAAAGAAATTAGGGAAACAACACCCTTCAAAATAGACACAGATAATATAAAATATCTTGATGTGATCTAACAAAGCAAGATCTGTATGACAATATGGATTTTCGTATATTGAACTAACCTTGAATCCCTGGGATGAAGCCTACTTCATTGTGGTGAATGATGTTTTTGATGTGTTCTTGGAATTGGTTAGCTAAAATTTTATGGAGTATTTTTGCATCAATATTCATAAGGAAAATTGGTCTGAAGTTCTCTTTCTTTGTTGGGTCTTTTTGTGGTTTAGGTGTCGGAGTAACTGTGGCTTCATAGAATGAATTAGGTCGTGTTTCTTCTGTTTCTGTTTTATGGAATAGTTTGAGGAGTGTTAGTATCAGGTCTTCTTTGAAGGTCTGGTAGAGTTCTACACTAAAGCCATCTGGCCCTGGGCTTTTTTTGCTGGGGAGGTTTTTAATGACTTTTTCTATTTCTTTAGGGGATATGTGCCTGTTTAGATAGTTCACCTGCTCTTGATTTAACTTTGATATGAGATATCAGACCAGGCAGGGTCTCTTGTTTTTACTCATACAACAGGCTGTACTACAGGCTGGTTGCTCCATTTGTCTCAAGGTGGTTTTCTTGTCTCTACCTCCCACCTTGCAGAAGAACTGCAGTTAGGGCCAACTATTGATTGGATAGTATATAGGATTACAGATGCACACGCTTGGCACCTGGTGTTTTATATGAGTTCCAGGAACCAAACTCAGGGCTTCAGATTTTCATAGCAAGAACATTTTATTCAGTGAGCTATATCACTGGCCTATTACATAATTTTTGGACTCCTCAATACTAGAGTCTTGCTACGTAGCCCATACTGGCCTGAAACTTGTGATCCTATTGCCCTAGCTTCATAAATGCTGGGACGACAAGCATATACTATTGCATCACTTCCTTCTTCTCTTTTAACTGAAGTTTATTTCTTTCTAAGTTGTGGTTTATCTTATTCATGTTTTGTTACTTATACATTATTTTTTAGTAAGTAGTTTCTCTAGAGTTGATGATATTCACTGTAAGTAAAAGTTTTTGCCAGGTCTGCACTTCATATATGTATAAGTCCTAGAATAGTATATTTGCAATTTTTTCTTTCTTGTTCTTTGCAATATTGTTATCATACATTTATTTCCTTGTATTTATAAACCTCATATGTATTATTCTTTTTGCTTTAAAGAGTTACATCCCTTTTAAAGATATTTCACAGGCTAGAATGCCTTTAGACTTAATGACTTATTTATCTACTTATAAATGCTTATATATTTTTAACATATAGTAATTCTTTACTGGATGGCAGGTATCAGAAATTTAGTACTGTTTTTGAAGCTCTGTACCATATCTGGTATAGTTTTCTTTTGACATGATACACTTTCTTTAACTTTTCTTGCCATATGGGTTTTCTGATGAAGAGTTTGACCATGCAATTGTTTTTCAAAACAACGTATGTCATAGAATTTTAAATTTTATCATCATTTTAAAGATGCACTTTTGTTGATTATTCTAAGTTTGTAGGATTTGGTCTGAGTACTTTAAATCTGCCAGCTCTTTGTCAATACTCCTTGATCATGCCTTTATAAGACCAGAGATGCAATTTCTGTGGGGGATAAGAATACCTGATAGGAATAGATCTCTATAGAACATTTCCCATAGTGCAAAATATGAGTTTCTCTCACACAGAGATCAGGTAGGAAGGAACACTGGCTAAAAACTTATTTATTTCATTCATATTACCCATGAAACAACTTAGAGACCATATGAAGGTCAAGAAGAAGGAAGACCAAAGTGTGGATGCCTCATTCCTACTTAGAAGGGAGAACAAAATAATCTTGGGAGGGGAAGGGTCTGTAGGACTTGGGAGAAAGTGAGGAGGGGAAGAGGAAAAAGGGGGGCAGGATCAGGTGTGCGAGGAGATGGGGGAGATGTACAGATGGTCGGGAAATTGAACAGAAGTATGTAGCAATGGGAGATAGGGAACTGGGGATAGCCAACAGAAAGTCCCAGATATCAGGAAAGCAAGAGGGTCCCAGGACCCAATGGGGATAACATTAGCTGAAATATTCAACAAAAGGGAAAGAGAACCTATAGAAACCATATCCAGAGGTTAGGCACTGCCCCTGTTTGAGGGATGGGGTAACCCACTCATCTCTAAATTTTTAATCTTGTCTAAAGGAAATACAGGGAAAAGTGTGGAGCAGAGGCTGAAGAAAAAGCCATCCACAGACTGCCCTACCTGGTTATCCATCCCATATGCAGCCACCAAACCCAGACACTGTTGCTGATGCCAAGAAGTGCTTGCTGACAGGAGCCTGATATGGACATCTCCTGAGAGGCTCAGCCAGAGCCCTACCGATACAGATTGGGATGCTAGCAGCCAACCACTGGACTGAGCAGGTGGACTTCAATGGAAGAGTTAGGAGAAGGAGCTGAAGGGGTTTGCAGCCTCATAGGAAGAACAACAATATCAACCAACCAGACCCTGCAGAGCTCCCAGGAACTAAGCCACCAACTAAAGAATACACATGGAGGGACCCATGGCTCCAGCTGCCTATGTAGCAGAGGATGGCCTTGTCTGACATCAAAGGGAGGAGAGGCCCTTGGTCCTGTGAAAGCTTGATGCCCCAGTGTAGGAGAATGCTAGGGCAGTGGTGGTGGGGGGATGATGGGATCGGGGGCGTGTTAGAGAGAAAACCGGGAAGGGGGATAACATTTGAAATGTAAATAAACAAAATAACCAATAATTTAAAAAAAACAAACAAAAATATCCCTTATGGCTTCCAAAAAGTACTGAATTTTCTTATAAAAGTCAATGATTATTTTTACCTTGGTCACTTTGACTCAATGTGTTTCTTATTCGTGTTTTAGAGAAATTCTTACTGCTGCTTCCCATCAGGTTGATTATAGTGACTTGCTTGTTTAACCTGCTTGGTTGTATTGAGTTTGCTGCATATGAGAGTGTGTACATATTGATGCATTTGCAGGGAATCATGAAGTTGACCTGGCCTCGCTGCCTTAAGAAGCATGTGTCATTAGTTTTTCCAGTTAGAGGCCTTGGACCCTGGAGCACTATGTGGCTTTTACTTCCTGAGAAACCAAGGTGCCCTCTCAAGCTGAGAAGTGTTCATGCCACTTGGTGTTTCTCTGTATATTCCCCGAGAAGTTAAGGAAGCATAGAAGCTTGACAGGACAATTGGGCTTAGATATTAATTTTGTGTGTCCTGTATAGCTTGCAAGCATCATTGTATCCTGGCAACTATAACTGTATTGATCCTGGCAAATGTCACTATATTCTGCTTCTGATAAGAGTATAAAAAATCTGACTGCAGGCAATAAAACTGCACAGCCGCGGTCTGTTTTTTTTATTAGATATTTTCTTTATTTACATTTCAAATGATATCACCTTTCCCCATTTTCCCTCTGGGGGGGGAACCGCTGTTCCCTCCCCTCTCCCCCTGCTCATCAACCCACCCTCTCCCACTTCCTGGACCTGGCATTCCCCTACACTGGAGCATAGAACCTTCACAGGACCAAGGGGCTCTCCTCCCCTTGATGACTGACTAGGCCATCCTCTGCTACATATGCAGCTGGAGCCATGAGTCCACTATGTGTAGTCTTTGGTTGGTGGTTTAGTCCCTGGGAGCTCTAAGGGTACTAGTTAGTTCATATTGTGGTTCTTCCTAAGGGGCTGCAAACTCCGTCAGTTCCTTGGGTCTTTCTCTACCTCCTTCATTGGGGACCCTGTACTCAATCCAATGGATGGCTGTGAGCCTCTACTTCTGTATTAATTGGGTACTGTCAGAGCCTCTCAGGAGACAGCTATATCAGGCTCCTGTCAGCCAGCACTTGCTGGCATCCACAATAGTTTCTGGGTTTGGTGATTGAATATGGGAAGGATTCCCAGGTGGAGGAGTCTCTGAATTGCTCTCCTTTCAGTCTCTGCTCCATAGTTTGTCTCTGCAAATCCTTCCATGGGTATTTTGTTCCCTCTTCTAAGAAAGAATGAAGCATCCATACTTTGGTCTTCCTTCTTCTTGAGTTTCTTGTGGTTTGTGGATTGTATCTTGGGTATTCTGATCTTCTGGGCTAATATCCACTAATCAGTGAGTGCATACCATGTGTGTTCTTTTGTGATTGGGTTACCTCACTCAGGATGATATCCTCCAGATCCATCCATTTCTCTAATTTCATAAATTCATTGTTTTTGATAGCTGAGTGTACCACATTTTCTGTATCCATTCCTCTGTTGAGGGACATATAGGTTGTTTCCAGTTTCTGATAGTTGCAGTTTTGCTGTTGCTCCTCCAACTCAAGCCTGATTTAATTTCTCACCAGCCATATCAGGTAGCCTTGGCTAGGTCAGTAAGCATGGACACTTTCAGGCATGAATAATTCATTTTCTTTCCTTGTTTTATCATCACCCTGACAGTTTTGGGGAGTCCACTTTTACATGTACTTGTTGAACATGTTCCATTTCCACAGAGATGTTCATTTTTATTAATATGGTTCCTTCTGTCTTCAGTTTGAACTGCTTCTAATGTCATGTTTTGAAGTTTACTAGTCATTTACTTGATTCAGTATGCTGATGATCTCATTAAGTGACTTAAATCTTCATCCATTTAAAATGTGAACATTTGCTCCCTTTAGCTTAGGGATCACAGTCCTCATCTTCATGCTGTCTACTATATTAAAATGCTTGTCAGAAGTTGCCCAGTTTTCCTGCATTTATTGCCTTTTATTGCCCAAAAGGTCAGTTTTATAAGCATCTCAAATATAGTCTATACCTGTTATCCATTGTTCTTGGTCCTACATGTTAGCACCTGACAGTTACACTGTTA
>JADRCD010228148.1:30267-41196 GCA_019843815.1 Montemys delectorum | reverse complement strand
CTGTGACTTCAGATGAGTTCTAAGTCTCCAGTCTGCACCCCCCAACACTCCATAAAGAAGGTGTGTGGTCTGAGGTTCTCTGGGGTCCCTTCCAGCTATTCCAAGCCCTGTCCAGCAGTCTAAAGGAAGAGAGAAGCTGCCTTCAGGGTTCTAATAACTTAAAACTTTATTAGGAACAGTAGCAACATCGTGAGGTCACACGAGAAGAGGTGGAGAAGCCAGGAACCTCAGCAGGGCTAAGGTGGGGCTGGGGCTGGGGCTGGGGCTCGGGCTGGGGCTAGGACTCCAGGCCTGATACTCCATCCTTTCCTGTCCCAGGCAGAGAGGCCAGAAACACCCAAGACCCTACAAGCAACCTACAGAGCAGTAGACTGAGGCCCAGAACCGCCTCCCAATCCAATACAGCAGTCCAGACACCAGCTGAAACCCCCAAGAAGTGGGCTCTTTCCTGAAAGCTTGCCCAGTCACACAGCTGGGCCCTCCAGCACCATCCCCGTGATAAGGCACAGCTGAGGCCTCAATGTTCAAGGCAGGGATGAGGGCAGCCTCAGGGTTGGAGCTCTCCTTTCCACCTGCACAGCCTCTCATCCATGGCCTGGAGTGTGGCCTCATCCTGCAAGATATGCACTGAGCCTTCCTTCTCTCACCCCACCCAGTGGCTAGCCAGGCCCAGCGGTCTTCCCCCAGTTTCTCTCACCTTCACAAAACAGAATCGGATATAGTGGTCAAAGTCCTTCTGATGGGGCCGGCTGAAGAAGATGGAGACAGGGATGGCCACCAGGCCCTGGGGATAAGGAAGAGCATGTCTGTGTATAGCCTTGAGAGCTAAGACATCAGCTCAGGGACAGAGTAAGGCTGAGTGTGTCCCCTCCATCTCCTGTGCTGGTCAGGAGAGAAGCCCCAGGGCTTCATACTAGGCTCCTCTCAGGGTGCAGAGAGATGGAATAGACCCTGCAGCATACCCTGGCAGAGCTGGGAAGAACTACTTTTGAACCTCAGAGGTTTGAGCAGGGTTCAGAGCAGATGGGCTAGGTCCTCACTGTCTAAGAGGGAAGGCCAGGCTCAGAGAAGGCCTCCTGGAGCCAGTATGAGTTCTTTGTTCAAGTGAGGCAGCCTTGCAGCAGGAGTCGTGGGGAAGGTTGGGCTGACGTCCCTTGACCGGACCAGGCAGTGACTGGCCCTGGCAAGAGCTCAGCCTACCTTGTTTCTGATCATCCACTTGGCAAAACGTCTATCATAGGGCTCATCCACAGCACCAGGCAGGTCGGGCATTCTGCTCTCTGGGACAACAAAAGAGGTCGTGCTGAGTCCTTGCCAACTTTGATTCCTTCCCAAACCCTGAGGGACATGGCCAGACCCACTCACTGAAGTCTGAGATGTCTGCAATGAGGAAGTAGCTGCCCTGGGGGATCAAGGGCTCAAGGCCCACTGACTGCAGGCTACGGATCATGTGGTCTCGATTTAGGTGCATGGCCTGTGGCAGCTGCAAAAAGTAGCTGCTGGGTTGTCCAAAATGTTGCTGCTCCCGCTCAAAGCACTGGGCTACTGCAGCCTAGACAAGGCAGACAGACAGATGGACTGATGGTCAGTTATGACCTGTCTGGGAGCTTTCTCTGTCACCTTCCCGGACCATGGGGTTTCCTACCCTTCTCACCTGGGCCTGGGTGGGGCAGTGGAAGATAGAGTTCTGGTGCACAGTCCGCAGGTGCTTCATGATGTTATCTGGACCCATGACCCAGCCCACCTAGACCAGGACATAGTAGGGTCTCAGGACAAGAGGAGGCCGCCCTCAACTCTCCCGCTGCTGCCACCTGCTACGTGGTCACACTTACTTTCCAGCCCGTGGCACTGAAGCTTTTGCCTGCGCTGCCGATGGTCAGGGTCCGATCCCACATGCCAGGGAGGCTGGCTACCCAAGGCCAAGAAGAGCAAATGCTGAAATGGGCAAGGTGGAGGGAAGGGACCCAGGGACAAGCACAGTCTCTTAACTGAGGATTTATCCACTAAGCTGTTGACAGGACTCATCCATTTCCTGCTCCTGACAGTCTCAGGAAGCAGATGCTACTGCACTCCTCAGAGCTCAGGGAGGGGAAGTCCCTTCCACAGTCACACCAGTGCACTGTTCCCCAGCCCTGGAGCCTGGCTGCCCCCAGCTTGGGCTCAAGCCCTGCTCAGCTGTCCAGGGGATGCTGCGGTTGGCCTGGCTCACCGATGCTGACGTGCTGGTGCCCATCATAGACCAGCCACTGGTAGACCTCATCAGAGATGCACAGGACATCATGCTGCTGACACAGGTCAGCTACCAGCTCCAGCTCCACCTTAGAGAATACCTGTGGGAGACAAGGTCAGAGGTGTGCAGCTGGGACTGTCCCCAAGGGCAGAGACTGCTCAGAGTGCAAGACCTCTCTGGACCATCTCTTTGCAATATTGCATCTAGCTCTGCAATTCTGACCCTGTGGGATTGGCTATGTCTGGATCCCACTGCATAGACAGGTAAAGTCGCTGTTCTAAAGTCACCAGGAAGTGCTGAGACACTCAGCCCACACACCCAAGCCTTCCCATCTTGGGAGGATTGGCCCTCAGATTTCAGGCACTCAGCCCTCCCACTTCACACAGGGAAACTGAGGCCTGAGAGAGAAGGAAGAGTCTGCTTCCAGGATCTCTGCATGGACCCCTGAGCCTTTCCCTTCAGGATCTCTGCATGGACCCCCATACCTTTCCCCTCCGGGTTCTCTGCATGGACCCCCAGTACCTTTCTCTGCAGGATCTCTGCATGGACCCCTGTACCTTTCTCTGCAGGATCTCTGCATGGACCCCAAGTACCTTTCCCTGCAGGATCTCTGAATGGACCCCCAGTACCTTTCCCTGCAGGATCTCTGAATGGACCCCAGTACCTTTCCCAAAGGGTTGTTGGGTGTGTTGAGAACCAGGATCTTGGTCCGAGGTGTGAACTTGCTGGCCAGTTCTGTGGGATCCAGTTGCCAATCATTGCTGGATCCCAGTTGGCCCTTAGGAGCAGGGCTCTACAGGGAGAGATGGGAGGGGCAGCAGTATTTACTTTCCTGACCACAGCTCCTCTCCCTTCGCATCTTTCCCCACCTCTCTACTCTCAGCTCTGGACCCCACCTCCATCTGCCCAGCTCAGAGGCCTCCCTTCCCTTGCCCCATGTCCCAGGATCTAGCCCAGCTCATACTCATGGAGGAAATCTTGCCAGCCTTGACCTACCCATAGCCACCCAGCATTCCTTACCGGCCTCAGGGACACGAACACAGGGCGACCTCCAGCCATCATTGTCATGGGTTCGTAACAATCAAAAGCAGGTTCTATGATGATGACCTGGTTCAAGGTCAGATTAGCTGGGGTCAGCACTACCCTTAGCTCCTCCCTCCCATTCAGGCATTGCCTCTCACCTCGTCTCCTTCATCCACCAGGGCCTGAAAGGCTGTGAACAAGGCCCCATAGGCACCTACTGTCACCAGCACATTCTTCAGTGGGTCCATCTCCTGTCCCAGCAGCTTGCCAAAGAAACTTGCCAGGATCTTTGTCAGTGGAGGGTAACCCTGCCAGGACAGCACAGTCAGGCATCCAGCATCAGCTTAGACTGCTCTCACTCAGCTGCACCCAGGCAGAAGTCAGCTTCCTTGGGCTGAACTGTTTCATCTCCTCTAGCAGCCTGGCCATGGAGTCAGACCCAGAGCTGTAAGTGGGGGAAGCTGACATTGTGTCTGTCTCCATCTGTAGCACAGCAGGGCAGCAGAAACAAACCCACACTTGCCTGTGTGCCTGAAGGGCACATTTGTGCTCACCTGACCCCTGACAATGCAGCCCTGGAGCCACAGATTATTTGTTGGGGTTACAAAATACAAAATTGTCTTTTTTTTTTCTGAGACAAGGTTTCTCTGTGCAGCCCTGGCTGTCCTGGAACTCACTCTGTAGACCAGGCTGGCCTCAAACTCAGAAATCCACCTGCCTCTGCCTCCCAAGTGCTGGGATTAAAGGCATGTGCCACCACTGCCCGGCTACAAAATTGTCTTGCCCAAAGTAGTAGAGAATGAGGTGCATGAATAACGTGGTTTTTTCTTTCTTTCATAACAACATAACAACAACACTCTGTTTATTTGGAGGGGGAAGTGGTGGTGATACATGCCTTTAATCCCAGCACTTGGGAGGCAGAGGCAGGCAGATTTCCAAGTTCGAGGCCAGCCTGGTCTACAGAGTGAATTCCAGGAAAGCAAGGACTACACAGAGAGACCGTACCTCAAAAGAAAAAAATTATTTAGTGTGTGTGTGTGTTTGTGTTTGTGTGTGTGTGTGTGTGTGTGTGTGTTTGTATGTGTGTATGTGTGTATGCAAGCATGTGCATGCATAGGTACAATACCACACATGTGGCAGTCAGAGGACAACACTTAGGAGTGGCTCTTTCTGCCTATCATGTGGGATTTAGGGACCAAATTCACGTCATCACATTTGGTGGCAAGTATCTGAGCTGTTTTGCTGGCCCCTAGTTCTTCCTAACTCTGATACTCGGACCGAACACTCGCAGATTTGGTGCCTATGGTACCTAGCTTGAGGAAATAGCCACCATGGTGGTAAGCTCTGGCAGCATGAGGTGGGTAGGCTCACTGTATCAGCAGTCAGGAACCAGTGAGAGAGGGTGAAGACAGGCTCAAAACATTCAGGGCTCAGCCACGTGGCTAAACCAAAGACTAGAACTTAAGCCAGAACCCTAGCATACCAGACAGCGGACACAAAGATGAAAAAAGGCTTGGGAGGCAAAGACAGGCGGATTTCTGAGTTCGAGGCCAGCTTGGTCTACAAAGTGAGTTCCAGGACAGCCAGGGCTACACAGAGAAACCCTGTCTCGAAAAAGCCAAAAAAAAAAAAAAAAAAAAAAAAGACGAAAAAAGTTGTGAAAATGAAGTTCCCACAGAGACATAAAGGATGCAATCTGTGAGGGGACAGAGATGCCCAGTGCTTCATGCACCCTCCCAAAGCATCGAGTCAAAGATGTATCTCCTGATGGGAAAATAAATAGGATCGGGGAGCCCAGTTGAGTTTGGTAATGCACACTGAAAGAGTACTGTGTCCAGGGGGCTGGTGAGATGGCTCAGCGGCTAAGAGCACTGACTGCTCTTCCCAAGGTCCTGAGTTCAGATCCCAGGAACCACATGGTGGCTCACAACCACCCGTAATGAGATCTCACACCCTCTTCTGGTGCTGTCTGAAGACAGCTACAGTGAATTCCGCCGGAGCGAGCGGGGCTGGCAGAGGTCCTGAGTTCAATTCCCAGCAGCCACACACATGATGGCTCACAGCCATCTGTACAGCTACAATGTACTCATACCCATAAAATAAATAAAATAAATCTAAAAAAAAAAAAAAAAAGGAGACTGTGTCCAGATAAGAAAGAATTAGCCAGAACAAAGCCCATGCTTCACCAGGCAGCCTGCCCCCAGGCTAGTTAGACACAGCGCCTCAGGCATGGCACACCACACAAATGCTCAGCCGGCCACGATGAAGGTGCCTTTTTTCTTTTGGCTTCAGCAAAGAGTCTTCTGGGTTTCTCTGAGCTCAGTCTCTTGGTAGGATGTCAAGGAGGAAACCTGACTCACGGACACTTTACCGAGACTTGTGTACCATGTTTAAATGTGTACAGCTTTTATTATTACTACTTTCTTTTAAAGAGAGTCTCAGTATGTGGCTCTGACTGGCCTAGAGCTCCCTATGCAGGGCAGGGTGGCCTCAAACTCACAGAGATCCAACCGTCACTGCCTCTTGAATGCTGAGATTGAAGGCATGTGCCACCACATTTGACTTCAAGTCATTCATTTTCCCCTAAGGGCTGGAGAGACGGCTCAGGGGCAGTGAGCACATCTTGCTCTTTCAGAGGACCTGGTTCAATTCCCAGCACCCATATAAGGCAGCTTCACAACCACTTGTCACTGCAGTTTTAGGGGGATCTGCCACCTCTGGTCTTCAGGGGCACATGCACTCAATTAAAAATAACAAAAATGAGCTGGGCATGGTGGCACATGCCTTTAATCCCAGCACTTGGGTGGCAGAGGCAGGCAGATTTCTGAGTTCGAGGCCAACCTGGTCTACAGAGTGAGTTCCAGGGCTACACAGAGAAACCCTGTCTCGAAAAAAAAGAAGAAAAACCAAAAAAAAAAAAAAAAAGATATTAAAAATAATAGAACAGGGGCTGGTGAGATGGCTCAGGGGGTAAGAGCACCGATTGCTCTTTCAAAGTTCATGAGTTCAAATCCCGGCAACAACATGGTGGCTTACAACCACCCAAAATGAGATCTGAAACCCTCTTCTGGTGCGTCTGAAGACAGCTACACTGTACTTATAATAAGTAAATAAATAAATAAAATAATAGAACAAAGACATATATGCTTTCAAAGCTAAACTGGCAATGTTTACAACAGCAGTGGACTGGGTATTAACAATGGCACATCTGGGTACTGGAAGCGATCTAAATGGTCATTAGGTGTAAAGGAGATGCAGAGAACAAAGCTCCCTCATGTCTACAACGGAACCCTACACCTAAGGCTCGGAACATCACACAAGAGTGGATGCGAAGACTGGAGGAGCAGGGACCAGGGTGTCGGCTAGAGACAGGGAAGCCAGGGCATTTCAACAATATCACTGCCTAAACAAAACCTGCACAAGGACCAAACTAGTTGTGACCTGCCAACTCACAAGGCCCCGCCCACCCAATCATTGGCCACCGAGAGAATCACTGTTTTCTAGGGTGAGCCTCCGATAGGTTATCTAATCTCAGGTGGTCAGCCCTAAACACTACCCAGAGGAATACTAAATGGCCTCTGCACGTTGTGTATTCTTATACATAGGGTAAGTATGATGATTGAGGAAGAATTGGCGGATGCATAGGGAGTGCTGGACACAGGCAGAGGTGGAGGAAGAAGGGAAGTGATGTCAGTAGAGTACTGATGCATGAAACTCTAAAAAAGGAGTGAGGAGCTCAGAGCTCAATGGGAGGAGCGCCTGGCACCCCAAGGCCCTGGGCTGGGGGATTTTAAAGGATAAAAGGACTGAGACTTTGAATGGAAGGATGTCCAGGATACATTCCTTACTGAGAGCACCAACTTACATTGTATTACATACAGGATGAGTCCATTCAAGGTAAAGAATAGTAAGTGTTCCAAAGAATGTTGGGAAATTCTCTCCAGGCAATATGGAGACTGCAGAATTTAAGAAGCACTATTCTACCCAGCAGCGGTGGCACATGCCTTTAATACCAGCACTCAGGAGACAGAGGCAGGTGGATCTCTGTGAACTGGATGCCAGTCTGGTCTATAAAGCGAGTACCAGGACAGCCAGGGCTATACAGAGAAACCCTGTCTTAAAAAACAAAAAACCGGGACTGGAGGCCTGGGCTGGAGAGATGGCTCAGTGGTTAAGAGCACTGGTCCAGAGGTCCTGAGTTCAATTCCAAGCAACCACATGGTGGCTCACAACCATTTGTAATGTGGATCTGATGCCCTCTTCTGGTGTGTCTGAAGACAGAGACAGTGTACTCACATACATGAAATTAATAAATTTTAAAAAATCTTTACAAAAAGACACACACACAAAAAAAAAAAAACAAATCGAAATAAAAAGCACTGTTGTAGTTCAGTGTTGGTGACTGCCTATTGAGTGGCCCCTCACAGAGCCCCTGGGGCTCTGATGCCAAAGGCATCCTGTCTTTCCCGGGTTGGCTGAGGTACCACCTTCTCCCAGAAACCCACTTTCCACTACCATGTGCCACTTCCTCCTTTCTTACAACGTGGGTCAGATGCATTGGTCATGAAGGTTCCTGATCTGCCTTCTGCCCTGGGACCTGAGGTGCAGGGCACAGGACTCTCAGTAACTGTCTCATGAGCCTCCACTCTTGGGATGTGTCAGTGCCCCAGGGCCTTCAGGAGGGGCAGGAGACTCACAAATGCCATGGTGTACTGGTTGAGCATGAAGTCCCCACTGGTAGCCTGCTGAAAAGCTTGCACAGCGAAGTCCGGAGGCGAGAAGTCGGGGAAGCCCTGGCCCAAGTTCACGACATCATACTCCTTGGACAGTTTGATAAACTCCACCCTGGCAACAAATGGAAAGTCAGACCCTGAGAGGTCACTTGTTTCCCTGAGGGGTACTTGTGCCTGTTTGTATGTCAGGGTGAACATACATTGGACAATTTAACACCTCTACCTCCACATGTGTGGATCCCATGTTTTAAGGTGGTCAGGTCCTGGACCAATCATATGGCTTAGCTCAGGAGACTTTAAACTTTGACCATGACTATGGTGAGAAACATTTATATCCAAAATTGTGTCCCTGGCAAGCAGGAGACTCTGGGTTGTTACACGCCATAGGCTACAGCCTGTTCTCTCTTCTCCTAACTCTGTCATCTATTCTCCACTTGGCTGGAAGCCAAGCCAGTCAAAGCTCCACCCCTGGGCCACAAGCCCTGGCTGCTCTTACTTGTTAGAGGCACTTGCTGAGTTGGGCATGGTGATGTATTACTTGGAGATCCCTCAAAGATGTCCTAACCTGGTACCTAACTGTCCCTGGCAAAGTATGAAACACTAGGCTCCTATCACCACCGGTGGCCTGTGTGACTGGCTGTGGTCTGGGCCAGTCTGGAGACACAGAGCTGGCCCTATGTATCTTGGCAATGGCTTGTGGGGTCAGTAGAACACATTCTCTGAGTCGTGTGCATTGCTCTGGTGAATGAAAGTCACTCAAGGAGGATGGGTATGTGCGTTCAACTGCAATGTATGCATGTGTATCTTTATATGTGTGTGCAGGTGTGCATCTGAAGGTCAGAGGACAACCTTGGGTGTCACTACTCCTCTGGCTCCTTCCATCTTTTTGTTTGAGGCAAGGTGTCTCATTGCTCTGGAATTCCACTGAGTAAACCAGACTAGTTGGCCACTGATCTTCCAGGGATCCACCTGCCTGTGCTCTCCGAGTGCTGGGACTCCAGGTGAGTGCCACCACAATTAGCTGACCCAAACTCAGGCTCTAATGCCTCAGAGGTCATCACTGTTTTGAACAGGCCATCTTTCCAGCCCCAAACTAACAGCCAAATAGTCACAAGCACAGACCACAACATGTGTCTGGGCCTGGCTCTGTGTGGTGGGCGGGGTTGCAGGTCTAAGCCCTGTTGTTGTGGGACACGGCAGGACCATGGACAGGACAGAAGAGCTACAGCACTGCTCCCACAAATGGTGTGTGTGTGCACGCATGTGCGTGTGCATGTGTGTGAATCAGGTATATCACTATTTGATGTGTGGCCCCCACAGATAGGAGGGCAGTGGTTCTGTCTTTTTCTGTGGCTTTGCAGGGCAAGACTTCATTTTAACTACAGCTGCGTACATGACCAGCCACTTAAAAGATTCATGGTCAGGCTGGAGGGAAGACTCAGCAGTTAAGAGCACCAACTGCTCTTCCGAAGGTCCTGAGTTCAATACTAGCAACCACATGGTGGCTCACAACCATCTGTAATGGGATCTGACGCCCTCTTCTGGTGTGTCTGAAGACAGCTACAATGTACTCACATATAATAAACAAATAAATCTTTAAAAAAAGATTTATGATCTAGTGTGATCCCAGAGGACAGCCAGAATTAGCAGGGCTCCCAGACATGGCTCCCCAGTTTCTGGCCACAGGGCATCTGGGGATTTCTGTAAAATACAAATGCTGCCCACAGGGAAGTCTGAAAGAAAGGTGGCCCCCAGTTTTTCTAAAACCAAAAACCAAAATGTGTGTATGCTGCTCTGCTATGATGGCTGTTCTTGCTCGTCAACTTGACTACATCTGGAATTAACTCAAACCATAGTGGCCAGGCACACCTGGGAGGACTTTTCTTTAATTAAATCATTTGAAGTAGGAAGACTCACTTTTTTTGTTTGTTTGTTTTGTTTTTGTTTTTTGTTTTTCCCCCTTGAATTGTGTCTCTCTTTGCAACCTAGGCTGGCCTAGAACTCACTATGAAGCCCAGGGTGGCATCAAACTCACCATCTTCCTGCATCTGCCTTTTGACTGCTGGGATTACAGGCATACGCCACTATCTCTGTCCATTTCTCTCTCTCTCTGTCTCTCTCTATCTCTGTGTCTGTCTGTCTGTCTGTCTGTCTGTCTCTCTCTCTCTCTCTCTCTCTCTTTCCTTTTTTGAGACATGGTTTCTCTGTGCAGCCCTGGCTGTCCTGGAACTCACTCTGTAGACCAGGCTGGCCTCGAACTCAGAAATCCACCTGCCTCTGCCTCCCAAGTTCTGGGATTAAAGGCATGGGCCACCACTGCCAGGCATCTGTCAATTTCTTTATTTAATTACTTTTTAATCTTTTAAAGTGTTTAATTTTGTATGTATGAACACAAGCATATAGGTGCCAGGAGGCCAGAAGATGTCAGTCTCTTGAGCTGGAGTTGCAGGTAGTGGTGCGCCACCTAGTGTGAGGTCTGGGAATTGAACTCCAGTTCTTCACAAGAGCAGTAAGCAAGCACTCTTAACCACTGAGCCATTTCTCTAGCCCTTGTTTGGTTTTGAAAGAGTTTTACTGTCTACTTCTGGCTTATTTGGAGCTCTTATTGTAAACTTCAAACTCAATGAGATCCATCTGCCTCTGCTTTTGAAGGGCTGGGTAGAGTCATGAGTTACCATATCTGGCTATTTGGCTTGTTTGTTTGTTATGCTAGGTTGTTGTCCTAGAATTTCATAGCCGAGGCTAACCATTTGCCTCAGCCTCTAGACCATGGGGATTATAGATAGGTTTCACCATACACAGTAGTTTTCACCCCCAAAAGCAAGGTTCCTGGGCTGCTGCTCAGGGACAACCCTCAGCTCAGCGACTCCAGAGTCTCTCCTGTAGCTGGGAGGGTTGTGTGTATGCTGCTCTGCTATGATGGCTGTTCTTGCTCGTCAACTT
>JADRCD010228148.1:0-20705 GCA_019843815.1 Montemys delectorum | reverse complement strand
AAAAAATGAACACAGTATCTCATACGACTACATATATGAGCCAAAGTAGCAAAAATCTGAGCTAGGCATGGGTGGACAGCAATAACCTTGAGGAGGCTGAGGTAGGAAGATTGAAAGTTTATTTATTTGTCATGTGTATGAGTATTTTGTCTGGATATAAGCCTGTGTACCGCATGTATGAAATGAAAGGCCGGAAGAGGGTGCTGGATCCTTATCCTCTGTAACTGGAGTTTCAGGTGGTTGGGAGCTCCCAGTTGAGTGCTGGAAACCTAATCCCTATCCTCTGTTTGGACAATACTCTTTTTATTTTTTAAATAAATTTTTATTTATTTATTTAATGTATATGAGTACACTGTAGCTGTACAGATGGCCGTGAGCCTTCATGTGAGACTTCATGTGGCTGTTGGGAATTGAATTTAGGACCTCTGCTCTCTTTGGTCAACCCCGTTCACTCAGGCCCAAAGATTTATTTATTATTACAGCTTTATTTATAGCTTTATTTATTATTTTATTTATTTATTATTATAGCTGTCTTCAGATGCACCAGAAGAGGGCATCAGATCTCATTACGGATGGTTGTGAGCCACCATGTGGTTGCTGGGATTTGAACTCAGGACCTTCAGAAGAGCAGTCAGTGCCCTTTACCACTGAGCCATCTCTCTAGAACACTGCCCCCACTCCTTTTCTTTTCCTTTTTCCTTTTTTTTTTTTTTTTGGTTTTTTTGAGACAGGGTTTCTCTGTATAGCTCTGGCTGTCCTCACTCTGTAGACCAGGCTGGCCTCGAACTCACAAATCTGCCTGCCTCTGCCTCCTAAGTGCTGGGATTAAAGGTGTGCCCCACCACCGCCCGGCCAGAACCCCTCTTTTTAAAAAAGATTTATTTTATGTATATGAGTACACTGTAGCTATCTTCAGACACAGAGAAGAGGGCATCAGATCCCATTACAGATGATTTTGAGCCATCATGTGGTTGCTGGGAATTGAACTCAGGACCTCTGGAAGAGCAGTCAGTGCTCTTAAGCACTAAGCCATCTCTCCAGCCCCTAGACAAAACTCTTAACTACTGAGCCATCCCTTGGTCCCTGGTTGCAAATTTGAATTCTGCTTAAGCTATAAAACGAGATCCTGCCAAATACCGGTGGGTATAGTTCAGGTCTGTAATCCCTGAATTCAGAATGCAGAGACAAGAGACTCTGTTTGATGCCAGATTGACCTACACACTAACTTCCAAGCTAGCCTTGGCTACACAAGAGGACAATGTGTTTATGTGTTAGAGTTGTGGTGTGTCCCTGCCTGATGCTGATGTTTTTGGCTACTCCTTGTGGCAACCTGTCCCGGCTCCTGCCCTGCCAGTGTCCTCCAGGCACACTCTCGCCATCAGGTGTGAGTGTTAGCTTCTCCCCAATATATACTTGTTCTATATTGAGACCCGAAACCCTCCTCCAAACATGTATAGGGCCGTGATGAATATTTACAATACACTCCTACCTATCTATCCATCTATCTATCTATCTATCTATCTATCTATCTATCTATCTATCTATCTACCTATCTATCCATCCATCTATCCATCCATCCATCCATCCATCCATCCATCCATCCATCCATCTATCTATCTATCTATCTATCTATCTATCTATCTATCTATATCTACCTTTCTTTCTTTCTTTCTTTCTTTCTTTCTTTCTTTCTTTCTCTCTTTCTTTCTTTTTTCTGCCACACACTTATGTCCACCCCCCTTTTGGATCAGGATCTTAGGATTGTAGCCCAAGCTGGCCTCAAATTTGTGATCTCTGAATGCTGAGATCACGGGCATGTACCAACACACCAGCTAAATATTTCATTTTTTAAAGATAATTTATTTTATGCATATGAGTATACTGTTACTGTCTTCAGACACCCCAGAAGAGGGCATTGGATCTCATAACAGATGGTTGTGAGCCACTACATGGCTTCTGGGAATTGAACTCAAGACTTCTGGAAGAGCAGTCAGTGCTCTTAACCACTGAGCCATCTCTCCAGCTCTAAATATTTCATTTTTATGGCTTCCAGACATAGACTTGCCCGTGACCTAACAATTCTTCTACATTTACTCTATAGAAGTGAAGACCTGTCGTGACTTTTTTTGTTTTTGTTTTGTTTTTGTTTTTTTGAGACAGGCTTTCTCTGTGTATCCCTGGCTGTCCTGGAACTCACTCTGTAGACCAGGCTGGCCTTGAATTCAGACATCCGCCTGCCTCTGGAGATTTCTTTTTTTTTTTTTTCTTTCTTTTCTTTTTCTTTTTCTTTTTTTTTTTTAATGTAAGCAGTGTTATTATTTCTATGCAGTGCTGGGGAGTTCATGTTGCATAAGCATGAGCCGTACCTCTGCCCTACAGCAGCATTATCCCTTACAATTAAAATGTAGAAAAGGGGGCTGGGGAGCTGGCTCCGTGGTTAAGAGCACTGCTGCTCTTGCAGAGGACTTAGGGTCAGGTCCTAGCACTCATCTGGTGCCTCACAAACATACAGTGCTGGGAGGTACTATGTCCTATTCTGGCCTACACACACACACTGCATGCCCACAAACACATAAAATAATCTTTTTAAAGACATGTAGAAAAATCCCCTAATATTCACCAATGAGTGAATAAAGCACAGTACAGTCATGCAGTGAAATGTACTCCTATATGCTGTACTTTGTATGACTGTGTGCCAGGCTGAGTTCAAGACACCACGAACACAGGGCCACACCCTGCACGCTTGCTTTCCTATGAAGAATCCAGTACCAACCACACAGAGGTGACTCTTCACCAGGAGGTGTGCACAGGGGGACAGGAAGTGATTATTTGGTTTGTTTGGGAGGTTTTTTATATATATATATAATTAAAAGGCTTTTATTGTTCATACAACTGATAGTCCACAACACCGAATTTACTAAGTACCATTGAACTGTATTGTTAAAGATGGAAGGGGGACTGAAGAGAGATGGCTCCGCAGAGAAAACATTTGCAGCTCTCCCAGAGAAACCAAGTTTGATTCCCAGCACTCATGCCAGGAGGTTCACAGCTGTTGTAAATTTAGCTTCAGGAGATCCAACAGCACTGGCCTTGCAGGACCGGCTTGTGCATGCATGCACATACGCACTCACTTGAAGTTAAAAAAAGTGATTAGGAGCCAGGCAGTGGTGGCACACGCCTTTAATCCCAGCACTTGGGAGGCAGAGGCAGGTAGATTTCTAAGTTCGAGGCCAGCCTGGTCTACAGCGTGAGTTCCAGGACAGCCAGGGATACACAGAGAAACCCTGTCTCGAACCTGGCCCCCCCCCCCAAAAAAAGTGTTTAGGGCTGGGCATAGTGTCACAAGTCTGTAACTTTGATATTCAGAAGTTGGAGGCAGGAGAATCATGAGTTTTTATTTTTAAATTTTATTTATTTATTTATTTATTTATTCTGTGTGTGTGTGTGTGTGTGTGTGTGTGTGTGTGTGTGCTCGAGCGCTCATGTGTAGAGGTCACACACCTTTCAGGAGTCAGGTTTCTCCCTCCATCACAGAGGTTCTGGGGATAAAACTCAGGTCACTCGAGTTAGTGGCAGATGTTGTAACCTGCTTAGCCATCTTGCCAGCCCCAGAATCATAGGCATTTTGATGCAACCCAAGCTACATAATTAAGACTGTGTCTCAAAACAAGCAAATAAACAAAGGCTGGGCCTGCAGCTTAGCAGCGGAGCCCATGGCTGGTCTACCCTAGGCCTGGGCTCTGTCCAAGCTGGACTACATGAATCAATACATCTTCTCTGGGGCTCTCAGCTCCTGCTAGTCAGTGTACATTCGGCAAGTTTCTCTCATTGCACTCAGAAGGTTTCCAGCAAGGACAGCTACAGTGCTCCTGTTCCTAAGGTCAGCTACTCAGTCCCATGCAAATGGGACTTCTTAGGTCCAGGTCCCTTGATTACCTACACTTATGTCTCTCCTGGCTAACGCTCTCTTCTGATACTCCATTTTGTGAAATGATACATGGGTCCCCTTGTTTTATCACTTGGTGACAGCATGCTTTGCTGCCTGTCCCTGAACAAATACAATGACTAATCAACACCCCCCACACACAAGGGAAGCAGGGGCCAGACATGACTGGTTGCCACTCCCATGTAACCTGCCATTTTGTAACCTGTCCTTTCTTGAAATCTGTGTGGGAGAACTAACTCCAAAGTTCATGTTATGAAACTATCAGTGATTAACTTTATATGGTCATTGACATTTGAACTGTGTTAATGAGAGCCAGGGTTATTTAACTAAATCTGGACAGCTGTAATTTATCCTTATCACAATGGTTCAGTGAGGCCTGCTTAATATAATGAATGGTTATGATTATGCTGAACAGTGTTTGGAGAGGCTCTATTGAATTATAAATCCTGGCTTCCCTGGGTTGGGTTTGGAGACTTACAGACTTGCACATAGTTTGATTTGTAAGTGTGTGTTCAGTGTGTAGGTATATTCATGTGTGCATAGGAGCAGGAGGACCGAGGCTAACCTAAAATGCCATTCTCCTCCCCAGGACCCACTACAGGTGTACCAGGTTTATTTTTACACTGGTACTGGTACTGAGAATCGAAATCGGGCCTTCATGCTTACACAGCAAGCCCTTTACCATTGGAGCTAACTCCTGACACAGTTGCTGGTAAAGCAATTGTCTGACCTGAGTGAATCTGGGGCCTATTTTTAACAAGACTTTGAACTTCACAGAGACTTGAAGTAAATGAGTGGTGGCCTGGGGTTGGAGTGGGAGTAGGATAGTGGGTTACGAATGAGAAGTGATGTCCACAGGCCCGAGGAACTGTTGGTCATAGTTGTATTGTGGTGACATGTCTGAACATTTAGTCAAAATCATGAAGAATTTGATGGGATATAAAATCCACAGGGTGTGGGGTGAAAGGGTGGAAGTGGAGTGGGGTGGGGTTAGGAGCTGCTGCTCTGTCAGAAGACCTAGGTTTGGTTTCTAGCACCCATGTCAGATGGCACACAAGCACTTGGAACTCCAGCTCCAGGGCATCTGATAGCCTCCTGGCCTCCAGGCCTAAACCTACACACACACACACACACACACACACACACACACACACACAGAGAGAGAGTGGGGGATCATAATTAAAAATTTAAAAATGAAGGGGCTGGCGAGATGGCTCAGCTGGTAAGAGCACTGACTGCTCTTCCCAAGGTCCTGAGTTCAAGTCCCAGCAACCACATGGTGGCTCACAACCACCCATAATGAGATCTGATGCCCTTTTCTGGTGCGTCTGAAGACAGCTACAGTGTACTCATTTATAATAATAAATAAATCTTTAAAAAAAAATTAAAAATGAGCTGGGCGGTAGTGACATACACACTTGGGAGGCAGAGGCAAGTGGATCTCTGAGTCTGAGGCCAGCCTAGTGAGTTTTAGGATAGCCAGGGCTACAAAGTGAGACTGTCTAAAAAATAAAAAAACAAAACACCCAAATGAATAAAAAATAAAATAAGGAGCTGTAGAGATGTCTCAGCAGTTAAGAGCAGTGGCTGCTCTTGCGGAGATCCCGGGGTTGGCTCCCAGCACCCACATGGAGGCTCACAACCTTCTGTAACTCTAGTTCCTGAGCATAGGCATCCTCATCTGGCATCTGTGGATATGATACACAGACACTGCGCTGGCTAATTTGATGTTAACTTGATACAAGCTACAGTCACTGGAGAGGAGGGAGCATCAACTGAGAAAATGCCTCAATTTGATCAGGCTATAGGCAGGCCCATAGGGTGCTTTCTTTTTTGGTGTTTCAAGACAAGGTTTCTCTGTGTAGCCCTGGCTATCCTAGAACTCACTCTGTAGACCAGGCTGGACTCTAACTCACAGAGAACCACCTGCTCCTGCCTCCCAAGTGCTGGGATTAAAGGCATGAAAACCACTCTTCCCATCCCCACCCTCAGAAGTGGATTTTTTCATTCTTTCTTTTTTTCCTTGTGGGTGTTTTCTTAATTAGTGATTGATGTGGGAGGGCCCAGCCCATTGTGGGTAGCACCATCCTGGGCAGATAGTCCTGGATCCTAGAAGAAAGCAGACTGAGCAATCCATGGGGAACAAGAGAGTAAGCAGCATCCCTCCATGGCCTCTGAATCAGCTCCTGGCTCCAGGTTCCTGCTATGTTCCTGTCCTGACGTCCTTCAATGATGAACAGTGATATGGAAGTGTAAGCCAAATAAAGCCTCTCCTCCCCCACTTGTTTTTTGGTCATGGTGCAGCAACAGAAACCCTAACTAAGACAGGCATACATGCAGGCAAAACACTCTTAAATGAGCTAAAAAATAAGTAAGTATGTAGATAGATAGACAGACAGACTGACAGACAGGCGGGCAGGCAGGTAGGCAGGCAAAATAGAGCCAAGCGTGGTGGTGTACACCTCTAATCCCAGCACTTGGGAGGCAAAGCATACAGATCTCTGTGAGCTTTAAGTCAACCTGGTCTCCACAACAAGTTCCAGGCTAGTCAGAGCTACACAGAAGTACCCTGTCTCAAGCAAGCGACCCACCAGCGAATCTCTGCCACAGGGGCAGCACTGGTGCCTGGGTATCCTAAGGAGACATCTCCACTAGGGCAGAGGGCCAGCTACTGGCCACCAGCCTTACCTTAGGAAACTTTACAGATGGCCCTAGGCTACCTGGCATGCTTCAGTAACCTGGTGCTGACGCCAGCTGTGCCCTGCCTGCTGACCCCACTGCACATACTTGTCCAGTAGGCTCTGTTTACTCTGCACCTCAGGCTGGCCTCAGGAGTTGGCTGACTCCCGAGTCTGCAGTTTCTATGTTCCCATTTCTTTAGGATGAACAGAGAGTAAAGTCTCTTGACAAATCAAAATAACAAAACAAAACTCTACCTTTTGCCAGGCGGTAGTGGTGCACACCTTTAATCCCAGCCATTCAGAGGCAGAGGCAGATGGACCTCTGATTTTGAGGCTAGTCTGATCTACAAGCAAGTTGAAGGACAGCCAGGAACAGAGAAGCCTTGTCTGGAAAAGCCAAAACATAAAAAATGAAGTTGTGGTGCTGGAGACAGCTCAGTGGTTACTCTACCACAGGTCTCAGGTTTGACTCCAAGCAGCAACAAGGTGGCTCACAACCACCTATAACTCCAACCCTAGGGATCCACCACCCTCTTCTGGCCCGCACAGGTACTGCATTTAGGCAAAATAATCATACACCTTTTTTTTTTTAAAAAAAAAAAAAAAGGCACCAGGTACTGTGGTCTAAGCCTTCAATCCCACGCTGAGCAGGCAGAGGCAGGGAGATCTCTGTGAGTTTGAGGTCAGTCTGATCTCCAAGGGGATCTGGCATTCAAGGCAAAGTACAGACAAAAGAACAAAAGACAGGGACTGGAGAGATGGCTCAGTGGTTAAGAGCACTGACTGGTTTTCCAGAGGTCCTGAGTTCAAATCCCAGCAACCACATGATGGCTCACAACCACCTGTAATGGGATCTGACGCCCTCTTCTGGTGTGTCTGAAGACAGCAATGGTGTACTCTTATATATAAAATAAATAAATAAATAAATAAATCTAAAAAAGAGAACAAATGACAAAAGAACAGATGTTCAAGTCAGGGTGCTCTGGTCCCTTGAAGAATGTTTACATTTTCCCTGCTCAGCTCAGACTGCCAGGAAATGGCCACTCACTGACACAACACTAACCATGGTACCCATTGAATTGGGGCAGGAGAAGCCTGGTTAAGACCTGTCCCCATTCCATGACAAGGAGAAAAAAAATCGGAAGCTTGATCTTATCCATCTGTAGAATGATAGAGCATCAGTACAGCAGGTACAAGAACTTGATCCCTATGCCATGGTGGCGCAAGCCTTTAATCCCAGCACTTGGGAGGCAGAGGCAGGCAGATTTCTGAGTTCGGGGCCAGCCTGGTCTACCGGAGTGAGTTCCAGGACAGCCAGGGCTACACAGAGAAACTCTCTTGGGAAAAAAAAAAAAAAGAGAGAGAGAGAGACCAATTAAAATGGAAACCTGCAAGCTTTCCACAAAAATCTATTTCACAGGACTATCAAGAGGCTTAGTGGTTACGGGCCATACTGCTTTTGCAGAGGACCTAAATTTGACTGCCAGCACCCAAACCGTGGCTCACCCTTGTAACTCCAGCTTTCAGGGAGGTTTGATGTCTCTGGCTTCCAATCATGTATACACACACACACACACACACACACACACACACACACACACATACACACACACACACACACACACAGACACACACACACACACACACACACACACATACACACACACACACACACACACATACACACACACACACACAATTAAAAGTAAAAATAAAATCTTTTTTAAAAAAATCTCTTTCATGACACAAGACTTCCCCACAAAAGTCTCTTGTTCAATAATGAATTCAGCCCCCTCCTCTGTAAACAGTAAAACGAGCTCCATAATATACATACCCCCAGGAGAAACGCTAGCCTAACAGCTAAGCCACACAGGATGGACACCCAGCCCCTGACCTTGGAATGGGCTGAGGACAAAGAAGTGACTTCTGCAGCTCTGACTGAAGGCCCAGCCCACAGGGCTTGGTAGCAACCTCAAGTGTGACAAACAGCAGGCAGGTTGTTCCTTGTTTCCTTTGTAAAATGCAGAACCAAAACTGAACTCTCACTTTTTACATAACAGAGAGGTAGGGGCTCCAGCAGGAACTTGGATAAGAGCCCACTAATTTTCTAGGTAGGGAAGGTGAGGGTTGGAGAAGGGAAAGGACTTACCCAAAAGCAGAGTCCCAGCAAAGTACAGGAAGACGCCAGCCCTGAGCTTCATTCAGCTTAAGCCCACTAAACCTCCAGGAAGTAGAAACTTTTCAGGAGCCGCTGGTGAGCTCCAGGAGTCCGAGGGGTCCCACTATCTGCTGGGACCCGCCCTTTCCTGCTTCACTGAAGTGATGTGGCCTCTTGGCCACAGAGGCAGGGTCAGGCCCTTTCTTAATAGCTAGGTGTCCCTGTTCCTTGGCAATTTGAGAACTCAGCCAGTAAACAAAACAAACCAGGAAACTTCTTGTCCTGACAGGTGACACCTTTATTTGCATCACCAGGATGCAAGCTCTGTGCTGGCAGGCAAGGTAAAGAACATGTCATGGGTCTTCTGTTGCCCCCATCTGGATTAGCAATCAGGAGTCAGGTCTTGAGGTTACTGTGGTAAAGTGGAGACTGTGGAGTAGGTGGAGTTGAGGCTTAGCTATAAAGAATGGGGTCATAGAAACTATGACCAGCCCCTGCTCTAACAACGTGCTCTTTGGCAGCCACTTAGGATCCTCAGGGAAGGGTGGGCAAGCATCCTACACACTTCTCTGTCACAACCTTGGAGAATTCCCCCTCTGACTTCTGAGTCTGGTTCCTTGTTCTATGCAAAGGTTTTCAACACAGGAACTGACTGCCAAGTCGTCCGTTGCTCTCTCAGAGACACAGGGTAGAAACAGTCCTTGTCCTGTTCACTCTCAGACCCTTAGCCCCCCACTAGTTCGACTACACAGTAGATCCAAAAATTAGTGCTAAGGCTCCCAGGAAGCAGAGGGAGAGACCTGATGGCTTCAAACCCTCCTGCGAGTGGGAGGGGAGTGAGGATCTGTGGGAATCCGGTTTCAAACTCCATGCTTCACCCATCTGTAAACAGAACTGATGTGTATAAAAAGGTGAACCCGTGGGGCCACTTGGTGTCTACTGCTGTGGTCACATTTGTTCATGGATGACAGTCTATGGAGAAGGACAGTGAGCCTTGGACTCCATCCCAGGACCTGTCACTGTTTTCTTTTGTCCGTCCTCTCCTTCAGCTAGTCCTCTTGTCAGCCCCATTTTTCCTACAGGTCATGTGGCATGTCTGTGCTATGCCTGGTAGAACATGGGTTTTGGAGCTGGAGAGATGGAGGTAAGGGCACTGACTGCTCTTCCGAAGGTCATGAGTTCAAATCCCAGCAACCACATGGTGGCTCACAACCATCTGTAATGAGGTCTGACACCCTCTTCTGGTGTGTCTGAAGACAGCTACAGTGTAATTAGATATAATAATAAATAATTCTTTAAAAAAAAAAAAAAGAACATGGGTTTTGCACATCTGACCAAAGCAGGCTAACCCCACCCACCCCACCCCCTCCTCAACTTTCTGGCTCCTTCCCATGCCGGTTGTGATACACTAACTAAATCCCCCAGCTTCCCCTAGCCTGGCGCCTCCTTTATTAAAGGGAAGGAACAAGACCTCTAGGAAGAGACCTGAACTTAGTTAGGCATTGACTCAGGAGACGATTTCATCCTTTTCTTTCGGAGAATCAACTCGTGCACACAGTAATTCATTTCCTAGCCTTGTCAAGTACCCAGAATCTCTATTCCCTTGAGCCAGTTAACCAGTTAACAATGGTGTGCACGTTAGCAAAAAGTTGGCGTGCTCGCAAACACTCGAATGGCAGTAGGGCTAAAGGCTATTCTTTCTGTCCCGTTAATTTTATCTTACCTAAGTTATCTTGGAAGCTGTCTCACATTAGTACTTGAATCCAATTGCCGTGCAGCCCGGGAACCGACAAAACCCAGAAGGACCCACAGAGACGATTGGCACTAGCTCTGCAGGCAATTCTCCGTTAGCGCAGGCTGCTTCTTCTTGGCCAGGACTACCGTGGGAGAGTGGACGTGGGTGCAGAGAGCAAGCCTAACTGGTCCCGCGGCTGAGTGCAGAGCTGCCAAGACCGCGGGTGCAAGTTTTTCTCAGGGGACAGATCTTTCTTTCAGACAAGCTACACACCACATACAAACAGGAGCACATGCATCAAAGAGTTACAGCACTCGGAAACCAGCCAGGTTCCACACACGATCTAGATGAAACCTCGCACGACCACCAGGAACTGACCTGCTTCCGCGAACAACTGTGCTGCTCGGTCCAATAGCCGGCGACCCCAACTGTATTCCCAAGGTTGCAGAAGTCTCCGTTCCGTTAAAGAGAACGAGTCCTGGATGAGCTACTTCCGCCCAGATGCACGTTGGCTCAAGAGCACTGTCAGAAGCAGTGCAAAGCTCTGTGTTCCCTTTAAAGACGCGGCTACAGCCTAGGGACTCCCTGTATTTGCGCTCGGTGACATCACTTCCGGGGCGGAGACCTAAGAAGCGACGATGACAGACAAACAAACCAAGGCGCCAAAGACCCACTGCGCGACTGGTTGTGGATAGCCAGACCGGGGACTAGGGCTGCCTGCGTGGCGGCCGAGAACGGCGGGCCTTGGTGAATGGGTCGAGTATGGAAAGGGACGCTCTGTCCTCGCACTGAACCCAATCACGCGCGCCCGGCCTCTGCGCGCGCCTCTCACCGGAGTTTCCGTCGCGGTCCCCAGGCCGCACTCGCCGCGCAGGTCCCCGCAGATCCGCGCCCCTCCGCGCACGTGCACCTTCCCAGAGGTTCCACTCGGGCTCCCGTAGTACTTGGTGCCGACCTCTTTCTGATCTGCGGGACTGTTCCCTGGTCTTTGAAATCTCAGGCTGGAAAAGGCCGTTTCTCCTAATGGTTTAGCCCCTGTCGCGTGCATGCATTGGGCAGGAGTGACAGATCTAGGGAGGTGAGGTTGGGAGAGCTGGAGGTCGGCAGTGATGCCCCCAAGCTGAGGGAACACAGCTTGGGAAGCCAGGGGGCCATGACATTGGAAGCTAAATTGCGAAGGAAAGAATGGAGGACCTGAAAGTTTCAAAGACCTTCTACCTTGGATAGGTGGCAGCGATACCTTCAACCCCTGCTGGCTGTGCTCTGCTCTCTGGAGCACACAGACTAGCAGGCAGCACTGGAGGAAGGGGAGGAGGTCGGCTTCTTGTGCTGGGGAAGGAGGATGAGTGTGTTCCGAGGCACTGGACAGCGGAAGTGAGCCACCCACACACTCGGTGAAGGATTAATTTCTCCTGTGGCAATCCTGGGGAAGCAAGGACTGGAGGGTGGTGTTGTGAGGAAATACTGAGGTGGCTTCACTCCCTGCTTCCCCAGTTCTGTAGCTTGTTTGCGTTTTTTGAGTGTTGACTCTGGACCTTCTTGTCCCCCAGGGTCTGTAGAGGACAAAGGCAGGAGACCAAGAGGCGTTTGTGAGTCGCCACCTCTCCAGTGGTTTTCTTCCCCTGAGGACACCTACTATGGAGCAGTTTCCTTACACTTCAGTGGCCTTTGTAGAGGGGTGGGGGTGGGGGGTGGTTCTGGGGACTCACAGGGTATCTGCGAGTCAGAAATCTGGGCAGGTGGCTGGGTTTTTGACTTGGGGCTTGAAGGAGCTTCAAGGGAGGAAGCAAAAGTGATTGCAGGTTTTTGTGGGGGGACCACAGAGGAACCCAGATGGGATATACGTGGCTTTCTGGAGCCTAAGCCACCCCCTCTCTATCCCTGGGCTCACTCACCTGCCCTGTCATGATGGTCTGCCTCAGACTGGGACTTATGGTAGGGAATGTGTCCCTAGCCTCCCCAGCATTGCAGGCTGAGAGCAGACAGACATCGGGAATAGAAGCTGAGGACTGAGCATTGTTAGGACGGAAAGGGCCCCACGGTAGTCCAGAGGAGAAGGTACCCATGGATGCATGGACAGGGTTGCCTGAGGTACACTTCCGGAAGTGTGGTACTGGAGGAGCAAGCGAGTCTGCAGCTTCACTTCCACCATGAGCAAGTGATTGTGCAGCTTCAGCGGGGGTCCAGATCCTGGCTGAGGAGACAGTGCAGAGCTGTCCTGGACAGCCTCTGTACCTTTCTGGCTCTAGGTGCTTTACTGCTAGACACCCATGTTGGTTTCTATATGCTTCTGCTGAGCTCTGGGCACACACTGAACACCCCAGGTATGACATGTTTTAAATCCCTCTTAGACCCATCCAGGTCCCAGCCATTGTCATCCCATTCACGGTGTCCTCCTGGCAGTACTTTGGCTTGGCCACCCTCCCAACTCAGGCCGCTTTTGCTGCCCCTCCCAAGTCTACAGTGGGATGTACACTTGTCTCTGGGTGAAGTGACGAATAGATTGCCTCCTGTGCAGTGGCTCACTAAGCAGTAGCTCACTCTGGAGAGCGTGTCATTGATTTTAAGTGGAAGTCCATGTATGGCCTGGTCCTCCCTTGATACTCCTCCCTAGTCCCTTCTCTCCTCCAGGGCTAGCATTCTCTAGATGGTTCTGTCTCCCGCCAGGAAACAAGCTCTCTGCTTCCTGCCCGGCTCTCTCTTACCACTGTTCCTGCCCCAGGGACACTCACCCATGCCCTCTTACTCCTCCAGAAGCCGCCCCTGACCCCTTTGGTCTGGGTGTAAGTTTGGTCCCTGGATCCCTAGCAGGGTCTGGTTTCAAGATGATAGAGTTTACCATGGGGGGACTCTTCATGACAGCCAAGGTCTGTGGGGCAGGCATCATGCCCAGTAGTTTCTGTTGCCCTGCACAGGCTCAGACAGCACGTTCATTAGCATTGATTGGAGTGCTGGTACCTCAAAGTCCCACATGGACCTGCAGAGAGCAGCACTTGCTGCCTTCTAGTGTCGCAGCAGCATCCATGGGGTTGAGAGAGATGTCAGCACCCTGGAGAGATGGCCAGGGCAGCCTCAGCAAGGACAGCCAACATGCGTCTGGAGAGCAGTAAGCCTCACTGGAGGAGCAAAGGCCAGAAGCCCTGCCTTCTCTGTAGCAGGCAGTGACAGATGATGTTCTACAGTATACCAGGCAGCGGAGTGGCATCTGCCAGCTGTGCTTTCAGTCTAGGGCTTTGAAACTTGGAAACAGTTTCCCTCCTCTCAGACCTAATCAGCGTGTGTTGCTGAAAGGGCTGCTGTTGACACACTGCTAAGGAGTCTCTGCTCATGCTGGTCAGAAAGTCCTGGTAAGATGGGTTTGTTGCTGTCTTCTTTGTTCTTTTCAGTTTTGTGAGGCAGGCAGGGCTTCCCTGTGAAGCTCAGGGTGGCCTGGATCTAGCTTCCCACTCAACATCTATGTGCTGGGATTGCAGGCACGTGCCACTTCACTGATTTACAATGTTTCCTTGTGCTGCAGGGATTGTCAGAGCTTTGGATGCACAGGCCTCAATGTGGTGAGTGTGAGAAGAAGTTGGCAAGGCCAGGGACCTTTGCTGCACTTGGAGAGGGGACCCAAGGCAGGAAGTGCGCAGTTTCAGTCTTGGTGTCTATTCAGACCTGGGTAGACTCACAGTTGCCGCATGCGCTCTCTTACCAGCATTGCACTTCTCTAAAATTCAGATTAAACAGCTTTTGTTTTTTTCCAAAAAGGATCTTTTAGGTTGTCATATTTATTTTTTCATTTGTTTGTTTATCAAGCTGATCCTACCATGTAGCCCTGGCTCACCTTGCACTCACAGAGATCCAGTTGCTTCAGCCTCCACAGGCTGGGATTAAAGCTTGTGCCAGCAAGCCCAGCACTTCCTCATCTTTCTAGAGCATAAGCTTGGCACCTAGTTCCCTTTAGGATGTTTTGAGAATACACTTCTCTAGGGAAGGCACTCGCCCAGGCTCCAAACCCAAAGCTGACCTGTCCAGAGACTGCCATGTAATCTTTACTAGAAACCCGTGAGCCAGGCAGTGGTGCCTGGTGGCACACGCCTTTAATCCCAGCACGTAGGAGGCGGAGGCAGGCGAATTTCTGAGTTTGAGGCCAGCCTGGTCTACAGATCTGAGTTCCAAGACAGCTAGGGCTACACGGAGAAACCTTCTCTCGAAAACCAAAAAAAAAAAAAAAAAAAAAACCTTTCCTGCACCTATGTATGAGCTCACTGTGGTGTTTCTGGCTGACACCGAAGAATGCTACTAATAAGCCAAGAAGTTATATATATAACACTCATGCTCTGTTATCTCAATGTTCTGAAATTCCCCTGTTCACCCCCCCTTATCTTACTCAGCTTAGAAGATAGCTGATAATACTTTGCCTAGTAAGCCAACTGCTTTCCTCCTTGTCCTTCAACCTTTCAACCTGTTCTTTTCTTTTAAAAGTCTACCCTGAGGACTGGAGAAATGGCTCAGAGGTTAAGAGCACTGTCTGCTCTTCCAGAAGTCAGTTCCCAGCAACCACATGGTGGCTCACAGCCATCTGTAAGCTCTGGTGCCCTCTCCTGGCCTGCAGGCGTACATGCAAGGAGAACACTGTGTATATAATAAATAAATAAGTAGATAAATAAATAAATCTAAAAAAAAAAAAAAAAAAAAAAAAAAAGAAGTCCAGAAGTCCACCCTGAGATCAGACCGGTACCACAATTAGGCTTCAGAGTCCTTTTTTTCAGTCCTACATGTTCAGTATTAAGGTGAGCATTCAATAAACTGTTCTTGCTTAACTGAGATCAGTGTTTGTGTGGTTCGAATGGTGATCCTGAACCCCAGCAGTTAGTAGTCTCAGTAAACTCACTGGTTCACCATCCTAGACTCCGGTACAACTTTGTTTTGTAGGTTGCTGTCATTTTTGATCTAGCCTAGAAACTTTCCCCGAGTGGGTGGGAAAGATGGCTCAGTGGTAAACAGCTTGCATTGCTCTTGTACTTGGGTTCAGTTCCCAGCACCTATGTCCTGTAACTCCAGCTCCTGTGCAGCTGACACCCTCTATTGGTCTCTACGGGCAGCTATGTACATGTTACTCATGGACGCACAGACATACACAAATATAAATCTTTTTTTGTTTGTCTGTTTTTGTTTTTTATGTTGTTGTTTTTTGTTTTTTGAGACAGGGTTTCTCTGTGTAGCCCTGGCTGTCCTGGAACTCACTCTGTAGACCAGGCTGGCCTCAAACTCAGAAATCCACCTGCCTCTGCCTCCCAAGTGCTGGGATTAAAGGCGTGTGCCATCACCACTCGGCCACAAATATAAATCTTAAAGTCTCCCAAACTATGAATCCCAGCACTTGGGGCAGAGACAGGCAGATACCTAAATTCAAGGCCAGTCTGGTCTACAAAGTGAGTTCCAGGACAGGGAGAGCTACTCAGAGAAACCGTCTCAAAAAAAAAAAAAAAATGAAAACAAAAGAAGTCTCTTCTGGAAGAGTTACACATTACCTTCTACACCTACTCCCTCTCTCTGTGTGCCTGCTTCACAAAAGTCAGATGACCTCAGAGCTTCGAACTGCTATCACCATGCTACATCTAGAGTAGGCCCTATCCTGGTCCTCTGAGCTGTGTGGAGCATCGACAGCAGAGAGGGAAGTAGGAAGCCCTGGTTTGTGGCACTGTCAGACTCTTGTTTATAACGAGATCAGCAGGGCAGCCCTGCCTGTGGGACTTTCCCGTTGATCTTGAGGAACCGTGCCCTGTTCCTGGGAGGGGAAGACTGAGACAACCTTGCTGGCTGGAGATGAAGAGGAAGCAGTGAAAGCTGTCTGTGGGGGCTGGCGAGATGGCTTGGTGGGTAAGAGCACTGACTGTTCTTCGGAAGATCCTGAGTTCGGATCCCAGCAACCACATGGTGGCTCACAACCACCCATAATGAGATCTGGCGCCCTCTTCTGGTGTGTCTGAAGACAGCTACAGTGAATTATGCCGGAGGGAGTGGGGCCAGCAGAGGTCAGCCACACACATGATGGCTTGCCATCTGTACAGGCACAGTGTACTCATATAAATAAAATAAATCTTTTTTTTTTTTTTTAAAGAAAGCTGTCTGTGGGTAAAGGGAATTCTTCTCCCTGTGGGAACAGTTTACAGTACCACCACGCGCTGCCTTTAGGTTCCGTCTGGTGATTGCTACAGGGACTGAAACCAGTTGGGGGTGACAAGTGGGTGATTCCATGTACCTGAGTATAATATAACCCTTGGGTTTACTTTTTTCAAATGTGCCTTGATGTGTTTTGCTGGCATGTGTGTTTGTGTGAGGGTGTCAGATCCCCTGGAACCACTAAGCCATATTGCCAGTCCTTGGCCCCTGTTCTTTTAGTTTTGAAGCTGAACAGGCAAGCATGGCAGAAGGGTCCTCCCCACCCTGGGTTCACATCTCATTTTGCAGTGTTAGGTGACGCAGGCTCTATTAACCCATGTCTCTGCAGGTAGGTGGGGCTGCTTATAGGAATGGTCAGAACTGCACTGTGCACTCAGGTCCAGGGCATTAAACGATACTTCTCTCTCTGAGTCTCAAGGTGTGTTTGTGAATTGGGTAAACAACACTGAGTGGAGCCGTCCTGCAGCTCCACGAACCTAGGTTCCCTCAGGTGGAGGTTTAAAAGGACCTGGAAAATAAAGGGTCGAGAAACTAAAGGGACAGGGGTTGTACTGGCTGGTTTTGTGTGTCAACTTGTCCCAGGCTGGAGTTATCACAGAGAAGGGAGCTTCAGTTGGGGTAGTGCCTCCATGAGACCCAGCTGTGGGGCATTTTCTCAATTAGTGATCAAGGGGGTAGGGCTCCTTGTGGGTGGTGCCATCCCTGAGCTGGAAGTCTTGGGTTCTATAAGAGAGCAGGCTGAGCAAGCCAGGGGAAGCAAGCCAGTAAGGAACACCTCTCCATGGCCTCTGCATCAGCTCCTGCTTCCTGACCTTCTTGAGTTCCAGTCCTGACTTCCTCTGGTGATCAACAGCAATGTGAAAGTAAGCTGAATAAACTCTTTCCTCCCCAACTTGCTTCATGGTCATGATGTTTGTGCAGGAATAGAAACCCTGACTAAGACAGGCCAAGTATCATTCGTATCAAGGCTTCACTTTACTAGAAATATTTTGAGAATATATACGCAGAGGGAAAAATGAAACTGAATCTCCAAGTACAAGATATTTGCATAACATAAACACTGCAGCAGACTTTAGCTGCCAGAGTCTCCAGCAACTCAAAGTCCCCAGGCAGGTAGGTGTGTTCTTAAGTTAGTGTGACCTCCAGGCAGCTCCACTTCTAAGGAGAACTGTCAGTCTGTAGAGGGCTATTGTTTTAGACCCGCAGGTGGCTGCCTCTAAGCACAGGCTGCCAGAGTCTGTGAAGGGGGTTTGGGGGGGAGGGAGGCAACACTACACTACAAATATGAACCTTGAGAACTAAAGGCTAAGAAAACAGGGCTATCTCAAAAGGTAATTTCAGTGTTGGAGAGATGACTCAGTGGTTAAGAGCACTGACTACTCTTCCAAAGGTCCTGAGTTCAGATCCCAGCAATCACATGGTGGCTCACAACCATCCATAATGAAATCTGATGCCCTCTTGTAGGGCGTCTGAAGACAGCTACATTGTACTTACATATAATAAATAAGTAAATCTTTAAAAAAAAAAAAAAAAAAGACATTTCATCCCAACACAAAGGTACTTGGGATTTGGAGAGGGGAAAAAAAAAGGGAAATGGTAATTGCCAGGACTGAAGACACGGAGTAAGAGGTCTCATTTGACCAGAGAGTGTTCAGTTTAAGAGATATGGTGTTGCAGGATATTTGATCACCTCAAGATTGAGATTGTGCTATTCATTGGAAAAAATCCTGTTTTTAGTTGTGATGTGCCTACCCAAGGCTTGGTGGCAAGGACTCTGAAGTGTGGGAGAGCTCGTGGTATATATATTTAATGGTGGCATAAAGCAAACTGGAAGTAGAACAAGGGATGGGCTGTGACCAAGACAGAGAGGGTGTGTGACATGGGCAGTCTTGGATCCATAAAGGATGCTGAAGGTACCAGCTGGAGTCTGGAATGGCCACCAGGCCTTGGGGAGGCAGAAGTTCATGTCTGTACATGGCCCAAGGCCTCAGCTTAGATGACAGATTCATCCCCACAGGATGTATGTACAGTGTATTAGCACACTGTGTGACCAAAGTGCCAAGGAACAACCATTAAAAGAGTTTGACTCTTGGCGTTAAGCGGAGTTGTGACCCAGCCAGTGGGGGAGGCACTGATTAACTGCAGAGCTGTGGTGGCAGCTGCGGTGGTGGCAGGAGGAAGAAGCTGTTCCCACCATGGCTAATCAAGAAGCAGTGAGGTAGCTCTGTGAGTTTGAGGTCAGCCTGGTCTACCCAATGAGTTCTAGAACACAGGGCTATGTTGAGAGACCCACAAAACAAAACATAAGAAGTGTGGAGCTGGGCTGAAGAGAGAGGGCTCAGCAGTTAAGTGCCCTCCCTGCTCATGTAGAGGTTTGGTTCCCAGCACCCAAATGGCAGCTTAAAACCATCTGAACCTTCAGTTTTGGGGATCTGATTTCCACTTCTGGGGCCACTGCACATATATGTATGCAGGTAAAACATTCACACACTTAAGTATAAAAATTAACCTTTGGAGCCAGGTGGTGGTGGTACACACCTTTAGTCCCAGCACTCAGGAGGCAGAGGCAGGCAGATCTCTGTGTTGGAGGCCAGCCTGGTCTAGAGAGTGAATTCCAGGACAGCCAGGGCTATACAGAGAAACCTGTCTTGAAAATAAAAGAATCAAATACAAAACAAACAAATATGCCTTGGGGCTGGGCAAGGTGGTACATACACTAATCCCAGGCTCCTCAAGCTGTAGCTCTCAGCGCCCACTCTGCTTCACCCTCCACTTCTCAGTCTAAACCTGAGTAAAGCCAGGGCCATCCCGTCTGAAGCCCTGTTGCTTTGAACCTTCCTCTCACAAACAAATCAGTGTATACCTTTAATCTAACCTTAGCCTAATTTTCAGGACCTGGGCAGAATGTAGACAAATTCTCTGACAAAACAAAGCCAAGGTGGCCTCTAGTGCACTTCCCAGGGAAGGGGCTTATCAGTCTTTCTGGAAGCATTCTGGTCCCTTGTGTTCCCACCAGCTTGTGCACTAGGTGGCACTCAGAGCTTCCCTAGCCCACAACTTCGCACTGGGCCACACCCCTTCCTTAGGCCAGTTCCAAAGGCCCAAGGAGCACATGGTCAGTTTAGCACAGCAGCAGTTCTGCAGACAGCACCTTTTTTGTGTGTTGTTGTGCTTAAAATACCAAACAGAGATAATCTTAGGGAGGAAGTGTTTATTGTGGCTCACCAGTTCAGTCCTTCCTACCAGGAAAAGCATAGTGAGCAGTAGTGTAAGAACTGAGCAAATAGGGACACCTCATAAAAATACCAAGGAGCAAGGAATGTCCATTAAGCCTAAAGACAGAGCTTCAGAAGAGTTTACTGAGCAACATCCCCAGGAGATGCTCTAGTTGCTGGGAATAACACTCAGTTCCAGGAAACTGGAACCCCAGTAAGGGTTGGATCTCCTCCTCTCCTGGGGCATAAAGGTCAATCGAAACAAAAGACAATTGGCTCCACCAATGAGAGATAACCAACTCATGCTGTAAACCTGTGTACTGGGAAGGTATAAAAAGTGTGTGCTAGGCCGGGTGGTGGTAGTGCACACCTTTAGTCCCAGCACTTGGGAGGCAGAGGCAGGCAGATTTCTAAGTTCAAGGCCAGCCTGGTCTACAGAGTGAGTTCCAGGACAGCCAGGGCTACACAGAGAGAAAACTGTCTCGAAAAACTAAAAAAAAAAGAGTTTGTGCTTTTGTTCCTGGGCGTTGCCTTTGCTCCAAATGCAGGACAACCCCAATATACTGGTTCAACAAAAACCTCACGCTAATTGCAGCAATCTCCATCCCTGATTCTTTGAGAGTGGGGCACCCAGTCCGAATTTAACAGTAGGAATTTTGAGACAATATAGTTCACACTGTGACAGATAAGGAGCAGAAGGGGTGTGGCATGCATCTGGGGATTTGATGACCAGATCCCAGAAACAGGAAATAATTTTTTTTTCTTTTTTTCTTTTTTTTCTTTTCTTTTTTTTTTTTTTTTT
>JADRCD010228147.1:23595-42480 GCA_019843815.1 Montemys delectorum | reverse complement strand
GGCAGATCTCTATGAGTGTAAGACCAGACTGGTTTACAGAGCTAGCTCCAGGTCACCAAGGGCTACAGAGAGAGACCCTGCCTCAAACAACCACAAAATGTTGTACCAAGGTATATCCAGAAATGTCTTTCTTTCTATTCCACTCTTGGACTCAGTCATCTTTTGTGCTAAATAGCTTTTCTTGGGCCCTGGCTTTGTTTTATCAGATGACAGAAATAAAGTCCCACTACTGGATCAGGAGTCAGCAATCCTTTGGGCTTTTAAAGGCCTCTTGGTGCTCACACTGAAAGCCCCAACTCTGATGCCCACTCATTCCAGCAGGAATGAACTACCACTCATTAAAGCCATTCTCCTAGACCATCAGTTCCAATGATGGATATGTGTTGCTTAAAAGAGAAATAAGGTGCAGCTTCTGAATTGAGATGAGGTTACCAATGACAAAGGAATGAAAACAGATGTACAAGCACACACTTAAACATCAAACAAACTATGCAATTTAACACGTTTTTAGGAGGGGACCAATCCAAGTCTAAAACTTAAAAATACCAAGTAGAACAAAGCATAATAGAAAATGCAGTGTTCCCAATGACAGTAGCAAAAGTGGGCTAGTTGCTGAACAGCCTGGTACCCACTGGGCTACTTCCTTCCACCTTTCCCTTCTGTGTTGTTCTGCCTCTACCTGGAAGTCTGACATATACTATATTGTACTAAGTTTTAGGAATACAAAGGTGGCAACATCCAAAACTGCCCTTAGTCTTTGTGTCCCACATGAGAAGACAGAAAAGGAGCCAGGGGCTAAAGGTATTGTGTTGGGTGGGCACTGCCTGCTATGCTAGTTTGAGGAAATTGCAAGGAATCCATCTTCCTTGCTATGTACTACTTGATAAAATTTAGCACTTGGCCTTCCTGCTCTTCTTCCCAATTTTTACAAAAGACCTATATTTGTTCCAAATGCCAGAAAACCTAGTGAAAACTTATAAAACTGGAAGAGGAGGTATAGGAAGCACAGCCAAAGACTGGGACATGGGCTGGATACTGGAAGAGTTTCAGTCTCTCTCTCTCTCTCTCTCTCTCTCTCTCTCTCTCTCTCTCTTTCTGTGTGTGTGTGTGTGTGTGTGTGTGTGTGTGTGTGTGTGTGTGTGAGAGAGAGAGAGAGAGAGAGTCCCTTGATGGACTAGCTCACAGCTCTAGAGGAAAAGGATAATATCCCCCCACACACACTGCATCTCCCTCTATCAATACTAAGGACAAATAACAGTCAGTTGTAAAGGAATCATATATCCACTCAGGCCATAATCCAGGAGATATGGCATGGTCCTTGGAAAGGGAAAAATGAGAATAGTCTCCGAGAAGACCTGGAAGAGAACACATGGCATCTGCCCAAGGCGCTGCACTTGGTTGAGCTTTTTTATTATTTTCTCAGGACCATGTAGAAACTTATTTTTTTATCCTGTCAATGATATATAGATATAGATATCTCTTTTAGCATCTGCTGGGAATACCAGTAGATCACCCACCAACGCCTCCTCTTACAGACTTGCTTTTTAGTTTTCAATAAAGAAAGAGGAATCATGTCAACGTTCCAACTTGAAATACACTCTAGAAATACTCTCTCTCCTTGGGAGAAATCATTGCTGTTTCTTCCATTGACAGTCCTTGGTCTCTAAGAAATGTAAGCAGAGGGAAGAAGATAAGACTCAGGGTTCTTTCTCCCTAAAACAGTGAGAGTTGGGCATTCTGAATGGCTGAGCTTAGCACTGAAGGTAAAGAGACCAGCAGCAGTTACTGGAGGCTGAGCTCATCCAGAGCTGGGAGAGGAATGCTTGGTAAAAGCACCCCGGGCAACATTGGGAGTGCATAGCAACAGGCGATCACAGGCTGTTACTCACCCGGAGCATACAGGCTGGAGCCTGAGAACCACGCCCTGAGTGACTATAACTCTGGAAACTCCCATAGAGAGGGGAGAGTGGGGCAGAACTCAGCCAGAGAGGAAATTCCCATCACACCTGGGATTTACATTTAATTATCCATGTTTTGCCACACTGAAGTTATTTTAATCAATGCAGATTATCTGAGTGGTTAAAGGGATATGTGAATTTAATTGCCACCTCTCATGTCCATACGTTTTTATCCAGATTAATAGACTATTAATGTAGTAGTCTCTGAAGTCAGGAGAGATTCCTTTAAGACCAGTTGCTCAATTCTTTTGCTGGAAGGAGCTTTGGAAGCTGTTTGTGTTAACTAGAAAATTACAAGACTGTGTGGCATTAATGCTTTATTTGCAAGTTATGAGGCTAAATGGATGCTGTAAAACCCTAAGACAGAACTGGTGCCTCCACCCTGCATCACTTGTGGGGAGCATGATCAGTACTCTCTACATTTAATTCTTTTGCATGTCTCAGGTAGGGATGCTGGATTGGGACCAGCAGTCCCAAGTCTACCCTGACCTTGCTTTGGGATCGTGGGCAAATTTGTGCCTATCTCTGGGCCTCTCTGCATCTTCATCTGTAGAAATGGTAGACGGAGGAGAAGTGCTTAGTTGGCATTTGTCGGTCATGTAGCACTTTGCATGCATCACCCTCTTTTATTCAATAATGCTGGGTGTCTACAGTCCACTGAAGTCCAGAATCAAGTTGCAGCCAATTTAGAGGAGAAAAAAAACCTGGTGGGATGAGGCTTGTAATGTACAGAAGAGAAGATTCTGGCATTAGAGAGCCATGATTATAGTGTTCTTTTTCCACAGCTGACTAAGAAAGGAACGAGTTCTACACTTTTCTCGCCTCTGTGTATGTCTGTGTGTGTGTGTGTGTGTGTGTGTGTGTGTGTGTGTGTGTGTGCATCATATGTATGTGTGTGTACGTGTGTGTGTACATGTGTGTGTACGTGTGTGTGCGTGTGTGTATGTGTGTCTGTGTGTGTGTGTGTGTGTGTGTGTGTGCTCGCGAGCGCGCATGCATAAACATCTCATTTGTTTAGTAGAGTGTCTGGCTTTGCAGTTATTATTGTCAACATAGTTTTCTGTATTTGTATTTCGGGTAAACCATGCTCATATGAGCCTTCATTTGTTGGTAAAAGTTGTTGTACTTTTGCTACTTTGTACTGGAATTCAAAGAAAGAATATGTGAATTTTACCCAGTCAGTTCTACACAGTTCTCCTAGATGAGCAAATATACATACTATTGATATATATTTAGAATTAATGGTTTCTTATGGGACCTAATATAGAAGGTCCTATATTTAATTACTGAAACATTCAGATTCTCCTTTAAAATGGCATTCAGCTTATCTTTAATAAGAAGCAGTACTAACTTTTTATTTATTTTTGACAATGTCCAACATGTATGCAATGAGTTATGTCCATACTCATCCCTGTTACTCTATCTTTACCCACCCCTGAACACTCCTACTTCTTCCCACCTATTGCCCCTCCTTCTTTCATCAAATCTTATTTTTAAACATCCTTATGAACCTAATTGCGTGTCCTGAAATATCATAATCCAGAACAGGAATACATTAGCTATTCCTAAGTACCTTTCAAAATATGTTTTAATTTGCAAATCTATCTTAGCCTGTGTTCTAATAACTGCTGCGGGTCTCTGCCTTAGGTGCAGGCTCAGCTCATGAGCATGAACTGTTTCATATATGGTAGAACAGAATTTCTAAGATGCCACCTCTCTTCCCACTAGAGAGGAAGACCCCATCCCTTGCCTTTTGCCTTTTTTTCCAGTTGTGGTTTGCATATGAACTGTATTCCACAAAACAATGGGATGCCCACTTCACTGAGCTTGCTTTGAGAGTTTCTAGAAACCCACTTCACTGAGCTTGCTTTGACAGTTTCTAGAAACCCACTTCACTGAGCTTGCTTTGAGAGTTTCTAGAAACCCGCTTCACTGAGTTTGCTTTGAGAGTTTCTAGAAACCACACTGTGTTGAGGCTCTGTGTCTTCACAGGTAGGAACAGGAAGCTGAGAGAAATTTAATTAGCATGTTGTGGCTCGATAGACATGCTCCCAAATCTTCATATATATCATCTCATTTATTCAACACAATGAAGAAATCATAGAACTCATCTATGCCAAAAGCATTGCCTACTCTGTCTCTCAAAGCATTGCCTACTCTGTCTCAAAGAATTGGGTACTCTGTCTCAAAGCATTGCCTACTCTGCCTCAAAGCATTGCCTACTCTGCCTCAAAGCACTGGGTACTCTGTCTCAAAGCATTGCCTACTCTGTCTTAAAGCATTGGGTACTCTGTCTCAAAGCATTGGGTATTCTGTCTCAAAGCATTGCCTACTCTGTCTTAAAGCATTGCATAGTATGTTTTAAAGCATGGGGTGCTCTGTCTCAAAGCAGCACACTCTGATGGCAGTCTGTCTCTAACCAGGAAAGGAATCTAAGCACAAAATCAGTGATGATGCAGCTTCAGTAAACAGTGGTGATTGATGGGAAATATTCTGGAGAGGTTCTAGAAGGAAAACAGTCTTATTTGATATGCTGCACACTAAGGAATTCCCTTCCTGTTTTCTGCACAGGGGGCTCAGCTTTCCCCCACCTCTCTCCCTACATTATTCAACATGCTACAAATGTTTAATTCTTAGTTACAGCAAAGGGCATCTGTGATCCAAATGTTCAAGGCCATCAGCTGCAAAACACAAGACTTCAAGAAACAAGGAAGGCTACATGAAAAAGATCCATGATAGTTTGCATCTGACAGCCTTTCCTTCGAGGCCAAGACTCACAGTCGGCTCTCTTTGGCAGGCAGAGAAGTATGTCCACAGTAGACAGCATATGATCGGATCTGGAGACCCTCCAGGAAACTTCCAACTGGACATCGATATTTCGGGCCTGATCTTCACTCATCATCCCTGTTTTAGCCGAGAGCACGTCTTGGCATCCAAGCTGGCCCAGTTGTATGACCAGTACCTTGCGAGGCAGCAAAGAAACAAGACGAAATTTCTAACAGATAAGGTACTTGTGTCTTCCATGCTTCTTGTTCATGGGGCTGATTCTGATTAACCCATTGGGGATGCTTCTAACATCGAATGTCTCTGTCCCCATTTCACATGTTCTCTGTCCAGGGTGTTTGACACTGTCCTACCTACAGGCAAAAGGAAGGGGTCTTATCCCCTCTTCCTCTTATTCTGCTAAAAAAATGTCCCGAGAAAAGCAGCTTGAAGAAGAAAGGGTTTACTTGGGCTCACAGGTCAAGCTAAAGTCTATCAAAGTGAGAACGTTAGGGAGGCAGGAGCTGGATGCTGCTTACCTCATTCATGATTAGGGACTGAGAACAACAAATGAGCACGCTAATGCTCAGCTAATTTTTCCATGTTATATAGTTCAGGATCTCTGCCCAAAGAATGGTGCTGCCCACAGTACCAATGAACTCAGTCAAGATTATCCCTCACACACATGCCCAGATGCCCATCTCCCAGATGATTCTGGATCTTAGCAAGCTGAAAACTTGGGACTGACTACCACAGGAGGGTATAGATGGTATGCAGTTAATAAGCCCAAATTCGGCAGCACCTTCTTGCCTTACAGAGGGAGACTGATATGTGCTACAAGTGGTTCTACCCATGAGACAAGCACACCATGTGACATGAAGTTATTACTTAATGAGGGGATCTCAGATCCTGAGACTGTTGGAAGCTTGAGAACATGTCTGTTCACAGAGGCAGTCTGATTTTTATGTAGACTCTTTCCATAGGGTAGCACACAAACACAGGCCAGCAGCTTCAGCTGGTACAGAGGAATGGCTGCCCTTTGGGTTCATTTCTAGTGTGATACTATCCTGTGGGGCTTCTACTGGCAATTATGGCTTCAGACAATATGGTCTCAAGTATAAAACCTTACTGTCTACTTAAGTGGCTACCCTGTAATATCTCCTCCAGCTTTGTGATTTCTTCATACCAAAAGAATACTATTTTTTGTTAAAAACCCAGAAAGATCCACTGTTATCTTTGAAAGTAAATTTGTTTCGGAGATGCTTAGTAAAATTTATGTTTCTACTGAGCAGTCTGATTATCCTGCTCCCAGAGGCAAAGATGGATAAGCATTGTTCCAAAGAGTTCCAGATTCATAAAAACAGAATCAGCAACTCTTAGTATCAGCTTTGGTACTTTTGGTGAAAGCCTGAAGATGGCTGGAGCCTTGAACATCCACAGAAGAGCTCGCACCTTTCAACTCATGGTTAAAGAGTTTCTAACGTAAAACTTTTATCTCTATCATGTTAAGCTTCAAGCACTAAGAAAAGCTGTTCAGACCAGTCTTAACCCAGAGAAACCTCATCAGTCTCTTGACACTACCCAGAAAACCATCAATGAGTATAAATCTGAAATTCGGTGAGTAAAGTTTTCAAGGACTTCCCTTGTTCCCTGTCAGATGTGAGTTTATACTTCATATTGCCAGACTTTTGAAAATACATCGAATTCATGTACAAATCTGCCAAATGAAACAATGATATTGATAATTTAAAATATGAATGCAGCTCAATTACCAATGACTCAAAGAAGACGGAAGGGCTCATAGGCCCTACCTACTTACCCTTTACCTCTGAACTGTTGGCTAGACATAGTCTCCAAGAGAAGAGGGAATTTTGTGTCTCCACAGCTGAGGCCACCAGGTTCCAACAGACACCTCCAATCTCACTGTCACACAGACTGTCCTGGTTGATCTCAGAGGGTCACAAATGTGATTTATGGGGGAGGGTTAGGGTGGACAGGGGCAGTAGAGAGGTAAAAGGGGTAAGACTAAACAGTGTATGTATGTGAAATTATTAAAAATAACTTTTAAAATTAGTATAGTACAGAAAGGTGCCCACCAGCTGGAACTGAGAGTTTCACGGTTGGGTAGTCTAAAGAGCCACATGCCTGTGTCCACGGGGAGTCAAATCAGTGATGTGTAGCATCATCCACAAAAGTGAGATTTAGAAATAACCCAGTGCTACCAGGACCACATCTGTGCAGATACAGACGTCTGTTCCACAGTTTAAGATGGATGTGCCTGATAACATGCTCCCACATGGGAGAATCTGGAAAGCAGTGTTGAATGATAAACCCATCCACCATAAGCTCTTTGCTATATGGTGTGGCTCGATAAGTGCACTCGTTTGTCTCGAGTAACACATCTATGCTATGGACAGAAAAGGGACCCATCTGATTCTTTCTCCTGGGAAGGAGAAAAGGGGTTTGAGTTTGGCACAGGAAAGGTAGCCTTCAGTTGTAATATTGTTGAAAATAATCCAGAGAAATTAAGAGATGTTCAGTTATTTGTTCTTTCCAATTTCCTTGAGTTATTCATAATTTTAAAAATTAAAATGTAAAGCCCTAATCATTGCTCCTAAATAAGAAAGTATAAAATACAAATGGGGGTCTGTGTACACGTTTTATTGTTTTGAGGAATACTTGCGTATTCCCTTCTGTCACCTGCTTTTTTATTTGCCCACATCTTAGCCCTTTTATTCTCACTACACATTTAAGTTTCTATTGTTCAAAGGCCACCATTTATTATATAGATTTACTAATACATTTACTATAGAATGTGAAATGCTTAAGTGACAGGCATTGTTCAAATAATTTTTTAAATTGTACAATAATTAAAATCCCTGTGTGTTAGTGTGTGGGTATTTTTACAGAACAAATTCTTAGAGAAGAAAATAATAATCTTGGAGTTTCAATGTACGTTTTTCTTTCTCCAATCTAGGCATGAATTGAAAATTCTTCTCGCAAAGTGAGAATTAGTGCAGTTTGTATACTGGAAAAAGAATTAAAAGTATGCTTAAAATGTAAAGTATCATTCTTATTACAGTTATGTTGGATGTTTGGCAAGGCCTTTGCCATTATGTAGACAAGCCTGGCCTCACATTACTGGCAGTCCTCCTGCCTCAGACTCTCAAATCCTAGAGGTACAGGCATATATGGTTCTAAAATTATTTCTTATCTTGAAAACACAGCCTCTATATGAGGATAGTTTAGTTTTAGCCTAGAATGAGTATGAAAATAGTTATGGGCTTGGGAAAGACACAGAGAGAGGGAGAAGAAAGAAAGAGAGGGAAGGAGACAGAGACACACAGAGGGAGGTAGGGAGGGGAAAGAGACAAAGCGAAGAGAAACAGTCACAGTTTTCCCTACAACTGTACTGATGAATGAGCATGGAGAAGTGACTTAGCTTGTCCAAGGCCATCTAGTAGGTGCCAAGGCCAGAATTCACACAAGGCTATCACTCTCTTGCTTCCTGAGTCCTGGGTTCCCAACAGTAACTCTCATGCTTAGCCACCTGCTGAGCCACTCTGTGCTATCTCTACAACCCAAGTCAGTCCAAGTAGAGCCACCATGTTGGGCCTTCCCACAGCCAGGGGATGCTCATTTCTGCAGTGTCCCACCCTCTCAGCTTTCTCAGGATGTCTTCATAGGTCCACCTGTATCATACATTGCCATCAATTATGTGTGTGTCCATCTCTGGGCTATACTGCAAACTACTTGAGCATAGAGACACTGTGTCTTTTGTAGGCATGTCTGTACACCCTGGACCATACATGGCACCTGTTTAAAATTAATTCACTAGCTAATTTACGGTGTATCAGAGTGAATTTGGAGTCTGGATTTGGCTACCATTTATGAAGAAGGTTTATATACCAGATAATCCCAAAGCAGGTTAAGTGACCAAAATAAAGAGGGGGGGAAAGCACTTTCAAATGCCACCTCTGCAGTTGAAACCAGAACCACTTGTCACCTCTTAAGCACTATAATTCTTCACCGCAGGCAACAGCATTGCATCCTCTCTGTGCAGAACTCACGATTTGTGTCAACACGGAGAGCTGTCTGACAATTGGGGTGTCAGCGTTCTTCATCTGAGACAACCACTCCTGCTAGTTTCTTCCTGTCCTAACTACAAAGGCAGCTGTCAGTAGGAGGGACAATAGTTTGAAAATGAATTTTAAAAGATAATGTAGTCTATCAAATTGAGCGATTCAGCTAAGAGAGAATAAATTAAAGAAAAAGTCCAAAATACAGACCCTATCCTATTACCTCCTCTTTTTCTACTTCCTTTCACAGCTGCTAACAAAACAGTTCTTCAGAAATACTGAAAACTCTTAGCAAGAGAAAATTGCTGTGTGAGTCAATAGGAGATGCAAAAAATCCCAAATTCACTTAGAAACCGTGGCAGAGCTGTGGAAAAAGAGAGAAAGCTGACGTAGCATAGGGAGGTGGGCTGCAGTTTTGCAGCCACATGTAGAAGGGAGGGTTGTCTACTTCAGTATGCAATAATGAAGCACTATTAACGTTTTATAAATGAACACAGCTGACACAAACTCATCAATTATTACATCTTGTAGGCAGACTCGAAAACTACGAGATGCTGAACAAGAGAAAGATCGAACGCTGCTTAAGACCATCATAAAGGTCTGGAAAGAGATGAAGTCACTACGGGAGTTCCAGAGATTTACGAACACACCGTTGAAGCTCGTCTTGAGAAAGTAAGGCTTCTCAGATATTGGTTTATCGGGCTCTGTCATACATCAAGAGAGATGTGGAGTGCATAGCTACAGTCTAAAAACTCAGAGCAAACAGCCACAGCCTAGTAGCTGCTTCCCAGGCTGAGAACTGGAGCATCTAAGGTAGCTGACAGCTCCCATGCCTCTCTCCAGCCACAGTAACAGGTGTCTGCTTCTATGACCATTGTTTTCTTGCTTTTGTATAGAACCCCTGAGAATACACAATTTTTAAAAAATATTTATGTTAAGTTTATGAGTACACTGTCTCTGTCTTCACCAGAAGAGGGCATTGGATCCCATTACAGATGGTTGTGAGCCACCATGTGGTTGCTGAGAATTGAACTCAGGACCTCTGGAAGAGCCATCTTAACTGCTGAGCCATCTCTCCAGCCCTGAGAATACACAATTTAATACTGCTTGTTTCCTACTTTTATAGACTCAGTATGTAAATACACAATTACTTCTTTGTGCTATGCATATTTCCATGACTGACAGCATGTGGCTATGGTTTTGTTTTATAAAACCGTCCTGTAGGAGCTGAGAAGTTGGCTCAGTCAAGAGAATGCCTGCAGCAGAAGCACAAAGACATGAGTTCAGATCCCTAGCATCCATGAGAAAAGCCAGGCATGCATGTACAACTTTGGGATTCTAGTGCTTGGAAGTTGGGGTGAGGGGACAGATGGATCCCAGAGGTCCCTGGCCAGCCAGTCTAGCCAACTGATGAGAACCAAGTTCAAGAAGAGAAGCTGTCTCAAAAGATAAGGCTGAGAACAATAGTGGAAGACACTCAACATCTGTCTCTAGCTTCCACATGTATATCCATACACACACACATACACACACACACACACACACACACACACACACACACACACCACAAACTTCACTATATAGTATTTCAGACTTGCCTTTTAGTGTGCATGCACCTCATTTTTCTAGATGCATGTCCCTGGAAGTGAAATTGTTTTCTCCCACTTGACATGCTAGCTCCAAACGCACTCCAGAGGGGTGATGCCCCTTAATACCTTCACCAGTGTCATTGTCACCTGGCTGGGGTCAAACATCTGCTGGTATAATTTCTATTTTCCTGACTTCTCATAAGGCTGCATTTATTATGCCCCCTCTACCTGTCTGTATGAGTTCTGAAGATACCTGGGACTTGAACTTGCTCATGAAATGTGCTTCAGGTACCCAGGACCTCTCTGTTCTCAGGAGCTCTCCCTCCCTCTTCCTTCTTTCCCACCCTGTTCCCTCCATTCATTTCTGCTACCCTGCCCCGCTTCCCTTTTCCCTCTAATGAGAAAATTTTAGTTTTAAAACAATAGATTATGCTACTATTTATTGTCTGGTACTTTCTATCTCCTGTTCCATACTGATAACTACTTCACCATTTCCTGTAATCTTTCTAGTTCCGTTTCCATGTCCTCTTCAAGCCAGTTTCAATTGTTCCTTGTTTGTAGTATAGGGAAGGTATGCTCTGCCGACATGTGTGATCCCTGGTTCATGAGAACTCCATTCTTCAGTATGAGTGTGCTTTAATGCTCCACTGTCCTGCCAGTTTCCATGAAGACTCTCTCTGCAGCTGTTATTGGTCCTTTTCTGGGTGTCTCTTTGGGGCAAATGGTGTACCCATACATATGTGAGAAAAGTGACAAACTAAGGCAATCATCTAACATTTTGCTTAACAACAGATACTGATGGGCTCGGCGGCAACCTCGTCAGAAAGCATCACACACTAGGCCCAAACAGTTCCACGTGTAAGAGGTTTAATTGAGAGGGAGAGAGGGGGCAGTAGCGCAGAAAGAGAGAGGAGGGAGAGAGAACGAGAAATGGAGGAATGTTCCCCAGGTATATATATATATGGGTTGTGACATATGGCCCAGGTAAAGGTGGGAAGTGAGCCCAATGGATTCTGGGAATATGGTGGCTGTTGCTCTGGCAACAGGTCTCTGAGACCCGCCCATGAGTCGCCACAGGCTTTGGATGCTAACAGATACTTTGCAGTTAAAAATAATTATAAATTTTGATGGAGAAGCTGTAATTGTCCAAAACTGAAACCATTTATAACATGTTCAGGGCCAATACAAGTGTAATTGTTCTTTGAGGCAGGAACCTTGCCACATTGGGTACATGGAACTAACAGGGCACCTCCCACTTAGTATCTATTCAAATACGGAGTCAAAAAAAATTTCAAGCTAGAGATATAGCTCAGTAATAAAGCCCTTGCTTAGATTTAGCCAAGACACTAGCTTCAGTCCTCACCCTAAATAAATCAATAGTCTCCCCAAATCCCCACAAGTTTCTCTCACGATTTGTTTCTGCACCCAAATTTTGGGCTAACCCTCATAGTTTTAGGCAGTGGAGAAAATCATGGAGTGTGAAGCCAGGAAGGCAGAGCACTCCAGGTGAAATGAGTCAGCAGTCCAGACCCAGTACTGGCTCCAGACTGCAGGGTGACATGGCTGCAGCTTGTCTGCTGTGTCCCCCTCTGGAGTCTCCCCAGGCAGGAATGAAGAGAAGGCTCCTGCAGACGAGCAGGGAACCTTCACATGTATTTAATCCAGTACTGTCTTAGTTAGGATTTCACTGCTGTGAAGGGACACCATGACCAAGGCAACACTTATGAAGGAGAATATTTAGTTGGGGCTGGCTTACAGTTTCAGAGGTTCAGTCCGTTATCATCATGGTGGGAAGCATGGCATTGTGCAGGCAGACATGGCGCTTGAGGAGCGGAGAGTTTTACATCTTTATCCATGGGCAGTAGAAATTGTGTGTGACACTGGGCACAGCTTGAACAAATATGAAACCTGGAAGACCTTACCTACAGTGACACACTTTCTCCAACAAGGCCACACCTACACCAATGAGCCACACCCTCTAATAGTGCCACTGCCATGGGCCAAGCATTCATATACATGATTGGCCACACCTATTGAAAGCATCACAAGTACTGAGATGATATGGTCGAGGAACGTCTCCCTTCTATAGACATCTACAGAATACATTGTGCATATAGTCTTTTGATTGGGATGAACTAATGGCTATGCAACAAAACCATAAGAAAACAACCTGAAGTCATCAACCCAAGTTCAGGAAGTAGCTTAAGGCACTCAGTAACAAAGATATAATAAACTATTAAAATGAATCCTCAGGTACTTTGGAGTAAGAATTTACTCTGCCTTGGCAACCCATGGGGACATTTAACCAGAATGGTCCTATTACTGAGTGGTCTACAGCTCTTCCACCTGTGTACTCACAGGCTAGTTTTCTTAACTGTCTGTGTTAATGTCTCTTCAGTGTTGATGATAGCATGGAGCTCACAGCTTAACACAAGCAACAATTTGAGACAAGACCCTGGCACAGGGCAAGCTCAGCATTGTATCTGCTGCATGATTACCATCTTACTTCATTCCAAGAAATAACCAAGATCTGCACATTCATTTAAAGGGGAAAAGTTGACCAGAAACTAGACGAGGACGCATATGAAGCAGAGATTCAAGCTGAGATCCGTGAACTGCTGGAAGAGCACATGGAAGAATATGCAACAAAGATGGAAGAGTACAGAGCTTCTCATCAGCAGTGGAAGGCCTGGAGGAAAGCCCAGGTTTGCAAAGCATCACTCAGCCTGGAGGAGGGCTGCCTAGGGTGGGCCTCAGAGGGTGAAGCCCTGAAACAGAAGGAGGGAAGCTAGACCAGCAAGCTACACAGAGGTCTCCCATCAATTCTTTCTTACCCTGTTGCTGGGGGGCAAAAAGGGATTGAAACCGGGTCACCTCTTACCCAACAGCGGGCCAAAAAGAAGAAAAAGAAGCAAACAGCAGAGGAACACCCTGAGGAGGAGGAGGTTGAGGAGCCTTTTCCTGAGGAAGAGGTCAAGAAGCCCATCCCCCCAGAGCCCACTGACCCAGCTGTCATAGAGCAGCAGGTGCGGGAGAGAGTAGCCCACAGCAGGAGGAGGCCAGGGGAGCCCACACTCATTCCAGAGTTGAGTCTGGCAGGGAATGTGACCCCCAATGACCAGTGTCCCAGGTAAGCACATGTTCTAACCATATATGATATTGGAATATACAAGGTAAACATGTTCTGACCATTGATGACACTGATGCATGCTCACATGTACCCATACATACACAGGAGCACACAGGGAAATATATATAATAACACTATGCCATATGAACAGAGGAACCATGCCCCATACATAAGTATGAGATTGAACTATGTAAAACTGCCCATATATTCTTACTTTGGAGATTTCCTAGAGTTCCCCCATCTGTGTACCCCCACTTGTTACCCAGGAACACTCTCCATAGAGTTATCTGTGGAAAAAGAACCCCAACAAGTCAATGCCTACTCTCCATAGTAGCTTCCTGTGTCCATATGCCCTGAGGCTAGCAGATACATTGATATGTCTCTTTGCTTCTGTATTTCATCTTTAAGCTAGTTGTGTCTGGATATGTCTGTATTGCAGGAATATAAGATATTAAAATGATACTCCATTTAATAATGGCAAAAGACTTCTATTAGGGATAGTGAAACACTCTGTAGGTGTGTAGCAATGACTATTGCACATGAGTGTATTTAATGGTGCTAAAATGTAGATTTAAAAATAGCTAAAATGGTTAGGCATGGTGGTTCATGTTTAAAATCCCAACACTTGGGAAGTAGAAAAAAAAATGATCGAGGCAAGCTACATAAACTCTGTGTCAAAAAAAATTTAAAATAATAAATATTATGTTTTACATATTTAACCAAAATAATATTTAATTGCTCTACTACCATCTCAAAATCCTGTATCTGTTTTTTATTTGAATATCACTTTTACTTTTGTCAACAGTAATTGCTACTGACTAGCATTTTTATAGCATTTCTGCAAATACATCCAATAAAATTAAACGCTAATCTTGAAGAATCTGATCTGTTTTCCAACTTCCTGTGCTTCAGCTCTCTCAGTGTACCAGAGTACACTCTTCTGTGATTCGAATGGTCTTTAGTAGTAAGCCATATTCCTTAATACTGTGCATCCATGGAGCAGTCACCTGCTCTATGAAAAGGTGAAGGAAAAGCTTAGGGCTTAGAGAAAGAGACCTGATCTAACTTCTAAAATGGGCTACTGTGTTTCCTGTGTGAAATCTATCAGATTAAACTTAACAAGTCATTACTGTTCCATGCAGTCTGAATTACCTCCTTTTTAAAAAGATTTTGTTGTTGTTTATGTGTCTCTGTGTGCATGCCACATGTGTGTGGGTGCTGTGCTGGTCAGCAGAGGTCATCAGATGAACCCCGTAGACCTGAAATTAAAGGCATCATAAGCTGCCTGACCTGGGTGCTGGCAAGCAAATTCAGATCCCCTAGAAGAACAGAAACCATTCTCTTTCCCCCTGCCTCTCTTTCTACCACCGAGTCTTTCCAGTCCTGAGTTAATTGCACTAAACAAGGAATATGTTCACTTAAGATTTTGTTTTTTATGCAAGCATAAGTCTCATTTAAGAAACTGGAGGAGACTGCAGCCCAACAGGGATTGGACTTTTGGTCTGTCTCCCCATGCCCTTTCGGTGCCTGCAAATGGCTTCCCCATTAGTTTCATGTCACAATATTTGATTGTAGCAAGCTCCTCAAGACCTGTCACTCTGGGTCAAATAGGCTGATAAAACATTGCCACTGTGTCCCTTGTCATGTTTGGTGTCCATCCAGTTAACAAATGCACGGTGATCCTTAGTAATCAAACATTGACTACAGCTGTGGGGGGGGGTCTCACTTGGCAGGGTGGAGGTCTCCAGAAGGGAAGATGTCAGGAGGCGCTCTGTGTACTTAAAGGTGGTCTTCAACAGCAAAGAGGTATCGAGGACTGTTAGCCGGCCTCTAGGGGCAGATTTCCGAGTTCACTTTGGACAGATTTTCAACCTTCAGATATTCAACTGGCCAGAGAGCTTAATGCTTCAGGTACATCTGCTAACTATAATCGCTATCCCCAGAATTTTTTGGTCACTTAAATTATAAAATCAGCTATGGGCAAACTGGGTGTTTCAAGAGGAATGGGTCAGCCTCTTGGTTATCAAATGCCTCTTTGTAATGTCAGTGAAAATAAATAGGTTACCATTCTAGGTGTCTAAAAGGCTGGTAGGGAACTACTGGGACCAGAGAGTTCACTAGTTGATTTGCTAAAGAAATAGTCCAATGTGCCTATCTACTAGGATCCAGACATGCTGTTACTTGTCTCTTAGATAACCCTTGATCCATCCCATCATGTTGATAATATTGACTACCACAATGCCCTATCCCAGGAAACTAGAGTAACTGAGAATCAGGCTAGTCCCAAGCACCATATATATAAGATAGTCTCTGGGGCAGACCAGCACAAATACTAACAATGTAGACCAACACCTGAGAGCACATTCTATTGCTACCTCCACTGGCTAAGTCTCTTCTCGGATTTCAGGTCTATGAAACTATCGGTCATAGTGGTACCTCCTTGCTAGCCGAGGTCTTCCTGCCTATCCCTGAGACTACCCTTGTCACGGGAAGGGCCCCCATTGAAGAGGTGGAGTTCAGCAGTAACCAGCATGTGACATTAGACCACGAAGGAGTTGGAAGTGGTAAGCAGAGCTAACTGTTTTCAGCAGCTAATGGTTACCATCGTCATATTTGAATCTTTTTCCACTTTCCAGATGATTAAAAGTTATCAAAAATAATTATAAAATTGGTATCAAACATTCAAAAGAAGCCAGGGATAGTGGCTCATACTTGTGACCCTGGCACTCAGGAAGCTAAGGCAGGAGGATGACCACAGTTTGAAGTACAGAATAACACCCTGTCTCAAGGGGTCAGGGGGTTAGGGAGAAAGAGGGCTCAGCAGGTAAAAGTTCTCTTTGTGCCAAGACTGTGGGAAGGAGTCTAATCTCCAGGACCTACCTGGTAGAAGTTCTTTTTAGCTTTAACATGTGTTCATAAGATACATGGATGTTTTCCAAGTCATTTCTTTATGAAAACACATATGACTACACTACTATAAAGTATTTTGTAGTATGAATTAAAGAGCTTTGATAAGCTATTTGATACCTTAGTACCACTTGTAATAATCTTTTGTAAAGAAATAATTAGAAATGAAAATGAAGAATTGTGCATAAAAAGATATACCAGAGTGATATAAGTATATAAGGCTAAAAGACACTAATTTAAATCATTATACGGAGATCATTTATTGTTGAGGTTTGGTCTTACAGTCTCTTGTAATGCTATGTGTAGGCCCGCAAGACCTGGAATCTGCATGTAGCCCCAAGTGACACTGCCCCCAAGTTATTTCTTTTCTGATTGGTAAATAAAGATGCTAACAGCCAACAGCTAGGCAGAAGAGATGTAGGTGGGGTGTTTAGGTTTCCAGGGTTTGGGGTCAGAGAACCATGAGGAAAAGAAGGTAAATGGGAGTGAGAGAAGCCCCCATGGTTAGGTGGTCCTGGGGGCTGGCCAATTGGAATTAAGAGCAGCCCAGATGAAACACAGATGATAACTTGGGGTTATCAACAGGAAAACAAATTCTAACAACATAGAAAATAGGTATCTGCTAAGCTCGTGTGCTGTTTAAGGCTTTTTATAAATATAAAGGCTATGTATGTGTCTTTTATCTGGAAACTAAAGGGTCAAAGGCTGTGTAGAAATCCTTGATTGGGATTAAATATTTCCTCAACAATTCATTAACATTCTCAATTCTAATAAAATGTTTGATGGACCTTATGGTTTAACTACCTTTTTACCTACATGATTATCTCTTTCCTTCCTCAGAGGCATTATACGGTATCTTTTGTTTGTTTGCTTGTTTGTTTACTTAGACAGGTTCTCTCTATGTAGCTGTCTCTCTGTCACTCGTCTCCTAGATAATGCTAGATCCCATTATGTCTGACCTGGAACTTACTAGTAGATGAAGCTGGCCCAGAACTCAGTGACCCAGCCTGCCTCTGCATGCCTGGCCAGGAAGTGTTTCTAATCAGGCTGCCTTGGCCACAACATAAAACTATCCATACCCCTCCCCCTACAGCATAAAGTTTCTCTATAACTTCCCTTAATGATTAATGCCCACCAGCATACTAAGCCTTGATCTCATTTACTAGCTCTGTTATAAACACTAAAACACAAACACCACAACAGGACTCGATTTTTTTAAAAGGTCACATAAGCTCATTTCTTTTAATTTGTTTAATTTCTTCACTGCTGAGTTCAGCCTTAGTAGACGCTCATGTAAATATGTTAAATAAATAGACAAATACTTGATTTTGAAAAACTTGTTAGAAGAATGCTGTTATTTTCTCTTATATGTAAAAGAGCTAGGGTTCAGACAAGGTAGGTAATTCTTCAAAGTTCTCAGCTGTGAAATAGCAGAACCAGGATACTGCACACCAGTGCTCTCAAGGATAGTACAACATGGAAACTCTACTCTGAGCTGTCAGAAAGAGCTTGATTCTGTGCAGATTTACCTGAAAAAAAAAAAAAAAGTCTAGTGGCCAGGCTTGGAGCATGTGCTCCATCCCACCATCCTTACCCCAGGTTCCATCTCTCTACCATCCGAACTCTTGCAGGCCTGCGTCCTCTCCTTTCTAAACACCACCCTGTTGACCTTGCTATTCCCTTAGGGGTGCCCTTCTCCTTTGAAGCTGATGGCAGCAATCAACTGACTCTAATGACATCAGGGAAAGTGTCCCACAGTGTGGCATGGGCTATTGGAGAAAATGGGATTCCTTTAATTCCTCCACTGTCACAGCAGAACATTGGATTTCGAAGGTAACATGACTAGAATGAACGGGTGGGGAGACATGGGGTGGGGAGGCTTGGGATGTCATGTTCACTCCTTTCATTTCTAGCTGCCTGTATTTTAATGGTACTTTTGCATTTTTTCTTAAAATTTAGAATATTAATCAGCTGACATACATAGGATGGTCAGTGGTGTCAGATACACCAAATTTTTGTTTGTTTGTTTGCTTAATTGTTTCAGAAACTCTGTGTTCTTCCCTCACCCCATGAACTCAGGGGTGCACAGCACATAAAGCTTCTTTGATAGTGACTGGTAGAGCTTGCTAGATGTGGGAAAGTTGCTGCTCTTTAGCTTTCTTCTCCAACAGCTAGCTCTTCAGTCCTCCTCCAGAGCAGGAGGAGCCCTGGCCTCCCAGTCTAGTCTCTTCCAGGTGGCCACTGTGATGGACTGCTGGTCCACGCAGTCTGCAGCCTGGAAACCTGCAGCCTTCTATGAGAGGCTCCCCCTGCCATCTTGGCATAGACAGATTCATTATCAATCAGTCATCTCACCACTACAGCCATGGCTGCCTCACCTCTAAAATAAAAATATATACAGCCATGCACACACATACACACACACACACACACACACACACACACACACACACACAGAT
>JADRCD010228147.1:0-14155 GCA_019843815.1 Montemys delectorum | reverse complement strand
TTTTGTTTGTTTGTTTGTTTGTTTTTTGGAGGGGAACCTGGGAAAGAGAAAATTTACATGTAAATAAAGAAATTATCTAAAAAAAAAAAAAAAAAAAAAAAGTCCTAGGTATTTTACACACACTCAGTAATCTTATTTGGAGTAGGCACCTGTCTGCACTGACATAGCTCTCCCTTTTCACTTTGTATATCAACAGGGAACACAGATATCAAAAGTGAAATTAACTTTTATTTTATTTATTTATTTTATTTTTTTGGGAAAATGGTTTGTAGTGATAAAACAGACAAACAAACAAAAGCAACTACTAATTACCTACGGCAGCATCTGCCTGCCTCCGATAAGTTTTAATGTAATTACCTTTCTTTTTTTTTTTTCATTATTTAGAGAATACTTTATTAGTTTTTGTAATCAAACCCACGTAGATAAGACCTTACATATTTAATACAGTGCGTTACCCCTGTACAAATGGAAAAAAAAATTAAATTCAACATTTCTAGACCAATATGGCTGTTAATTTCTGTACAATGCCAACTCAACACAGTAAACTGGGATACTTTTTTCCAAAGTTGACAGCACAGCTAAAGTTTCCAAAAATTCAAATTATATATATGTATATATATATTTATATTTATATAAAAAGACCAATAATAGCAGTATGTTATGCATCAATAGCAGCAACAGCTTTTCCAGGTTCTGCAGTCATTTGAACAAAATTGTAGAGACATCCAGCACATTCTATTAAAAAAAAAAAGTAAAAAACAAAACTCCAGAAAACAGCACAGTTCTGTTACTCTTGTGGTACCTGGCACCATTTTTTTAAATTAGCTTCTCAATCATCATCTGGAAAGAAGACATTCTGAGCAACATCATTAAAAGTAATTACCTTTCAAATCTGTTAGTTGAAAACTAGTCGGCATTCCTGGAAACCAGCACTGGTTAATTTAAGTATCTGCCTGCTGTCTGGAGCTGTGTGCCTTCTTGCTCTTGTAGGTTGCTACCAGTGGTGAATCCTATGTCCCTGACTTCTTCCGACTGGAACAGCTGCAGCAGGAATTCAACTTTGTCTCAGAGGAAGAATTAAATAGATCCAAACGGTTCCGACTTCTCCATCTCAGGAGCCAAGAGGTGCCAGAATTCCGGAACTATAAACAAATTCCAGTATATGACCGAGAAATTATGGAAAAGGTATTCCAGGTAAGAAATTGTGAACCATCTGCGGTGGCACTGTGGCCTGCTGCTGGCTAAGTATGTGTCCGTGCTCTCAACAATCCTGCTTTCTCTACCACAGCACAATTATTATTATGAATTATGGTGAAAAATATCTTCTCAGCTAATATTACTAATGATGCCTGCCTTAGTCAAGGATGTGACTCCATTTGAGTAGAGTTTTTACTCTCCAGGATACAGTGGCAAAGAGTTGGGAGAACAAGATGGATAGGATTTGAGCAGCCAGGGCAAGAAGGCAGGCAGGGACCAGGTACAGCATCTAAAGGCAAGAGGGGAACAAAGACTCAGCAGAGCCAGCTCACGAGACAGGTGGGACCTGCTGGCCCTTGAGGGGTGATGAAGAATGGAATGTGTTGGTGAAACAAGCCACCCAAAGGCAGGAGAGTTTGTGTGTGAGGAGGTGAACAGAGAGGCTCTAGAAAGTATTGTGATTTTTCATGCAGAAACTACTCTTGCCAGATATCTTTAAGTTATTTGGTTCTTCCCACTACTGAATTTCCTCAGCTATCAACTGCAATGAATTAGATGATGAAATCACTACAAGGATGAGAATAGGACGAAGAGACTGGCCGGTGGTTACGGGTGGGCAGACAGACATGTAGTCTTGCAGAGGACCCGAATTCAGTTCCTAGCATTCAACACCCATAACTCCAGTTTCAGGGGAATCTGATGCCTTCTCCTGAACTACATGGGTACTAAGCACATACCTGGTACACATACATATACATGTAATATACATGTAAGCAAAACACTTATACAAATAAAATAAATCTTAAAAATATATGTTTAAGGTTAAAAATGAAAGTACATAGATAGTGGAATACATCTGTGCCTCCAAACCACCCAGATACCAGAGCACTTCTCCATCCTGTCTGGGCTTCTGCTGTAGTGGCTTCCTTCTCATTTATAGATAGGCCTCTCCAGTTGACCACATGATCACCAGTATCATCCAAGTTTGGAACTATGGACTTTAGCCAATGGAGACAGAGGTCCTCTCCTCATCCAAGTTCAAAATCCTTGAATGGCATCTCTGAATCACTCAATCTGTGTTAGAAGGCATGCTAGGCATTCAACTCTGGTGGAGAGTGGCATACAAAGTAGAACTGGTGGTGCCCAGAGGTACCCACACTCTTTTATCAGTAGTTAGAAGGATAAGCTTGAGAACACGAAAGCCAAAGCAATCTATTACTGTCCTCCAAGAAGCTGACCCAAGTTACCTGTAGCTAGATGCTACGTGGTAACAGTTTCACAAGAGCTTTTCGTTATGTGTATGACCACTTCATTCAACACTGGTAAGTCAAAACATGCACAGGGTTTGACCACGTTGCATGGTTTGTATGTTAGCACTCTGAATTATAACAATTTCCTCTCCCTCTCCCAGGGTGTCTGTTCTTTCCAGTGTGAACACTTTAACTTAAGTAGTATACAGGCATTCCAGTCTACTGACTTGGAATCCTGCCTACTGCACATGTGGGTCTGGATGAAAGAGGAAGATTTAGAGTCATGATTTATGACTTAAGCCACATGTGATAACTCCAAGAAAAACATCAGAGAGCACTTTAAAAATCATGACATTATGATGTCCTTCTAATTTTAGGACTATGAGAAACGATTACGAGACAGGAATGTAATTGAAACCAAGGATCACCTGGACACACACAGAGCCACCGTAGCCAAGTACCTTCAGCAAGTAAGAAAACCACTTAAAAACCATCCTTATAGGGCGAAGAGAGCCGGGGTTGTAAGATGGGAGGGTTTCTGCTTTTATAAAAGTCTATGGTATCTTATGCAAGTCACATAGTCTCTCGGGGCTTGTTTTCCCACATACATAAATAGATATCTACCTCTTAAATACGTGAAATCACCAAGCTATGCCATGGATTGTGCTGCTGACTGTTATGAATGGGGTGTGATTAGGAGGGACCCCATTTCTGGGTCCTGTTTTTTCCTGATTGTGTCTATATTGTGCTGCTTTACAACAACTGTTGTGAGAAAAGCAAGAGTTTTTGATCCACACTGAACTGCCCTTCCATACTAGAAAACTAAAAACTAGCTAAAGCAACCTTTTGTTTATTCTTTCCCATTTTTTTTTTTTTTGGTCATCTTAAAATTATTTATAAGAAATGCTATAGTAACTACAATGCATTCTTCCAATCTAGATTATCTCTGCTATGACATATGTAGCAAAAATAATTACTAATTGGCAACTAAGAGGCCCTTTATTTAAATTAGGAGGTGGATTATTCTGGATAAGTAACATGTGCTAGCCAACTAAAACTTTCACTACTGGAACTCCACATGAACCATTCTGAGTAGGGGAGAGCCTAAGAATTTGTTCTCCAGCAGTGGTTGCACACACCTTTAATCCCAGCACTCCAGAGGCAGAGTTCAAGGCCAGCCTGTTCTACAGAGTGAGCTCCAGGACAGCTTGGGCTACACAGAGGAATCCTGTCTCAAAAAAAAAAAAAAAGAAAAGAAAAGAAAAACAAACAAAGACAAACTAAAAACAAATTTGTTCTCAATTGTTCATACTTCAAAACTGTTCCTTTTTTTTGTAGTTAGTGTATTCATTCAAGAAAATATTACTATTGTCTGTTGCAGAAATGTTTCAATTTCCTAAAAATATAACAGTGAACAAAATGAAAACAACCCAAACCAAATGGTCCATCTCTGCCCTTAAGAAGTTTACAGTGTAGTAGGTGGGGGTGGGGGACCAGAGAGCTTCCAGCCATAGAAGACTGGTGGGGGGCAGCAGGGGGGAGAAAGGGATAGAGGGAGGAGTCACTCAAAGAAACAGAGCCAAATGACATTTAAATAACTTGATCACCTTTACTAATGCTGATTTCTTCTCCCAGGTTAGAGAAGCAGTAGTAAATCGCTTCCTAACTACCAAACACCATTTTCTTCTTACTGATTTGGTAGTAGAAGAAGAAGTCCCCAATATCAGGTAAAAAGAATCAATCAAAGCTACTGTCATTGCTGCCTGTGTTTTATCTTACTCCATTACATGGAAGATGTATGTAAGCTTTTGTCCTTATAGAGCATGCATTAGAAATCTGGGTCAACCTGGTTAATGCCTCGTGATGATGTTAGCTGAGGGATTTCCTGGGCCTCTCCATCCTTTTCCATGAGAGCTCATCCCAGCCTTCTCTACTGCCAAAGCCAGCTCGGCAGCCCTTGTGGTTTCCCATCCCAGTTAAACTACTCTGAGAGCATCCCCTCCTGTACGTCTGTATGACCTTCCTGCCTTCCTAGTCTAATACCAGGCTTTCCCACACACTTCACATGGTGGAGGTGGCTGAGATCACACCCTCTGAGGTTATAGGATCCCAAGGGACAGCCGGGTTCTTCCACGAGGCTGAGCTGTGTGCTTGGTGAGGCACATGGAAAATGGCTATGTCCATGGAAGTTGGCCACTGGTTATTTGCCTGATTCCCTGTTGACCTATTCTTCACATAGCTTCCTTCAGGAGTGGATGCACGCTCGTGAAAAGAAACTCCCTATAAGGGCATTCTTATAGGGCATCCATTCCGTGACCTTCTCAGTGGCCAAGCATCTGGCCTTTTGTAGACATTATATTTTGAGGCTGAAGATATGGCTCAGCAGTTAAGAGCACTTAATGCCCTACCAGGGGACCTAAATTCGGTTTCCTACATCCGAGTTGGGCTCTTCATAAGCACCTGTAACACCCGTTACCCTCTTCTAACCACCATGGGAACATGGGCATACCCACACACAGAAACACACATTACACACAATTAAAAATACAATAAATATGCAAAGGTCATTTCCTATGCATGCGCTTCCTCTCCCCCGTCAAGCCAAGAAAGAAGACACGGTATCATCCAGGGCAGTCCCTTGAAACTCCATCCATGTACTAAAGGCAACAGGACCACATTAATATATGCCAAGCCTCTTCCTTTAGTCTAGCAGCTCGTTGAATGTTTGCACAGGCATAAAAGCTGCAGTTAGAACAGACGGTGATTTTTCATGCTGTTTCTTTTTCTTTCTTTTCTTTCTTTTTTTTCTGCTTTACTTTCTGCGTTAAGTTCTGAAGGCTCGGGGTATGTTCTTTCTTTTTTTTTAAATTTTAGTTTGTTCTTGGCTTTAAATTAAAATGCTTCCATTTCTAATAGTCTCAGTCAATTATATGCTCATAGGTAGACTGCTTGGTAAGGAGGCATTGATGTCTCACAAGAGCATCTTTGGGGGGGAGAAAGCATTGGCAAGGGAGGAGATGTGTCATGTCAGGCTCCCATCTTTGGGCTAGGTATGTGTCCCAGCAGAGTGACTAGAACATGGACTGAGTTTATACCCTAATTTTCTCCCTATATTAAGCAGCCTTCGGCAAATCAAGGCGCCTAGCAGAGTCTTTGCTTTCTTTATTTGAAAAGTGTGGTAAATGTACTTGTAATAATTTAAGCTGTTATTGTAAGGTTGCTAGTGCTCCTCTAGATAATACAGAAGACATTTATAAATTGTACCTATTCTGTGTAGGATATTAGAGATCAAGTTTGATCCCCACCTGGAATCCCCTTGGGATTCTCTGTGAGAGGCACCAGTAGTGCTCAGGTAGCAGCTGCAGAGCTCTGTCCTCAGCTGGTGCATGTCACCTGCAAAGAAGGTGTGTGTGTGGGGGGGGGTAGGGGGAACAGTCTGCTGGGCCAGGCAGGCCCCCAGACACTACAGATGGTGGCTGGCTGTGCCCTGTGGCTAATGGCACTGTCACAAATCAGCTTCTAGGCACATGGTTAGGTCTGCTTTCCCGTTAAGCTCCTCTCAAGAGTCGCTGACCTTGATGCTTTAGTCTGTGGGTAATATGTAGCACATCCCTCAATAAAAGGCAGAGAGGATCCCCTTTCTCCCGGCACCCTTTCACTTCCCTCATCTCCAGCATCATCTTTCATATTCTAGTCATCACCATTCCAACACTTATTCATTCCAGGGTATCTAGTAGGGTGCTATGCACCCTTCCTCACTTACCCTCTGGCCCACTTCAAGATGCTAGTACCCTCCTTTTACTCATGATGCAACAGACTCACAGAGGTGAAATACCTTGTCACAAGGCAAACAGCAGAGCCACGATTCACACTCAGGTCTGTGTAGTCGCAGAGAGTAAGAAGCACTATCCAAGAACTTCCCAAGAAGGTCATGAGCGTTGCTGGAGTTAGTGAATGGAGGTGGCTAACAGTACTCTCAGGGCTCATGCTCCAGGGAAGTGCTCCTTCCTAGAGATGCCTGTAGCTCTCTGGAGGAAGTGGTAAGACAAGCCTGAGGGGGGTGGGGTAAAGCTACAGCTGCTTGGCAAAAGCCACTACAAAAGGTAGAGAGCACAAGGCAAGCTAGAGAGGCTGGTGAACAAGGTAGGGGGCAAGACAGGAGATGCAGATGGGGTTGGGGTGGAGGGTCAGATAGACCTGACTTTGCTTTCATTAATGAGAGGCAGTTGAGAATTTTAGTAAAGCATGCAATAGGACCACCTCCCTCCCCAACTGGCTTGGCAGAATTTTCAGACTCTCCCAACCCTCCTTCAAAGGAGAATGTCCAGGGGTCTCTGGGGGACCTTGGAGCATAGTTTAAAAGGCCATCTAATAACTTTCTGGACCTTTCTTTTATACTGAATCCTAATACTGTTCTATAATCATTAGCATTTTGGGCCTAAGCCTTTTCAAGCTGGCAGAACAAAAACGACCACTGAGACCACGGAGGAAAGGTCGGAAGAAGGTGACTGCCCAAAACCTGTCCGATGGAGACATAAAGCTGCTGGTGAACATTATCCGAGCTTATGACATCCCTGTAAGGAAACCCGTAGTGAGGTGAGAGCCCTCAGAACAGCTGAATGCACAGAATGAAAGCCAACCTGGACCTTCTTTAATAGTTCAGTGCAGCAGGACCTGGACATTCCTGGAGAAGCCCACCCCCTATTGTTTGCAAGTAATGTAGTCAACTTAGGCTCAAAGGTGTGGGTGTTGGGAATGTCCCGTAGAGCTCAAGGATAAGAGGTACAGATGAGCTTTATGATAAACCGTAGGGATCAAGGTGCTTTTCCTCGGTCCTTCTTGTCTCTCCTACTTGCCTCTCTCTGTTTGCTTCCTTTTCCTCATGTGATAGAAAGCATTCCACATCACCTTCTCAGGAGTGAAGTTGGGTGCTAACTAGGGTCAGATGCTGATAACCCATGGTCTGGTCACCTGCAGCAAAGAGGCGGGTCCTAAGAAATGGGCATGAGCTGGACAGACACGTAAGAAGTATCTGTCCATGGCTCACCTCTGCTACCTGCTCAGAAAAATGGGTGATGGCTACTATGGTCCACCACACTGGTGGCTACCTTAGTCTACCATATCGATGACTACTATGGTCGTCCACTGTATTTATATGACTACTGTGGTCCACCAAATTGGTGCAGTAGAGAGAGCATACCTATAGTAGGGTCGTTTCTAAGTTTCTTATAGAGATAGAAAGATAAAGAATTGAAGTTCTTTTTGTGGGTGCTCTTGTTGGTGTAATGGAAGAAAGGAGAACTGGTCCATTCACCATGTACAGTACCATTGTGAGTCCATTCACAGACATCATTTCGTTTAACTCTCGCCACTATTACTAGATCTGTTTTACCAGGTGGAAAACAAGCAAAGATGGTGTATGTGGCTGGCCCGGGTCAGCCAGCACTATCAGATTCTTTCAGTCTCTAGGGGCTTTCTTTCTCCATCTCTCTGTCCTCTCGCCCCATTACTTTGCCCTGTTTTACTTTTTCTGTTTTGTGCATATGTACAAATGTGTGGTGTGCATACGCAAGCACATATGGCTGCACGCACTTTTACGCTTGTGTTCGGAGGTCGGAGAGGATGCCAGATACCCTACTCTATACTGTCCACCTTAACCCTCTGCGATAGGGTTGCTCACTAGACTTGGAAATAGGTTGATGGCCAACCAGCCCCCATCTGCCCTACTGTCTCCACCTCCCATAGTGCTGGAGTTACAAGTGCATGCACAGTCATGCCCAGTGTTTTACATCAGTGCTGAGATCCAAACTCGGATTCCCATCCGTGTGCAGGACGTCCTCTTGCCCACCAACAGCTCTTTAGCTCCTGTCCTTTTTCTAATTCTTTGCCCTGTTACAGAACATCTATTGATATGGTGGAAGGGAACCAGAATGAGATGGAGTCAGGATTCTGCTACCACGAGGGCCTAGGGTTCACACCTCAGGCACCTTTGAGAGTGGAGGAGAGGAAAAGATATCCTTCTCTCCACTCTCAGAGAGGCAAAGAGGCCTGGGAAGGGAAGTGGGTGGAAGGCCTTGGTAATCCTGAGGCGCCCCAGCTGGACCAGCACATACTCAGATGTCAACAAGCTACCAGCACCGCACATCTTTAAACAAACTAGCTCAGTAGACAAACGTTCTTTCCTGCTTTCATCTGCTTTCCCTCCCAGCAAGTTCCAGCAGCCATCAAGATCTTCAAGGACTTTCAGTGAAAAGCAAACTGCTTCTCCCAGCACACACAGCCCACTACACAGCACTGACTACCCCCTCGGCCAGGTGAGAGAACAAGGCTGGTTTGACTCCCGTTCTATATGTCTTTAAGAATTGCCTTTATAAGAGTCTTGGATCTCGCTCAGTTGCTGTAGCACTTGCCTAGCATTCACAAGGCCCTGTGTTAGATCCTGGGCATTGAATAAACTGAGTGTGGTAGCACTGTCTACAATCCTGGTACTTGGGAAGTAGAGCTAAAGGATCAGAAGTTCCAGGCCAGGAGCTAGAGAGCCAGCTCAGCAGTTAAGCACACTTGGCTGTTCCTATAGAGGCCCTAGGTTCTGTCCCCCTCCTCACAACTCACAACCACCTATAACCACAGTTCCAGGGATACGGGATACTACAACCTCTTCTGGCCTCTGCTGCATACCAGGCATTGTTGCACATGCCTTTAAAGTCCTAGCACTCGAGAGGCAGATCTTGTTTCAAGGATAGCCTGGTCTACAAAAGGAGTTCAGTCAGTGTTACATGGTAAAAATCCTGCCTCCAAATGTCTGGAACAAAGAATAATCTTGGTGTAGCACAAATAACATACACAAATTGAAAACAGTCTAGCAAGGCAATATTCCTTTTGCAAAATGGGTGCACCAGAACCCTAAAGAGGCTTGGGAGCACAGAGGCAACAAGTCCATCTGGTTTTTGTACTAACACAGATGGTGACTCTTTTCTACTACTCAGAGTCTTTCACAATTAGCCAGTTTTGAAAGAATCACAAAGGAAATGCAGGAGAGGGGAAGGGGTCCAGCCCCAGAGGATCAAATTCCAGGAATGCAGGGAGGCAGGCGTGGAGATTAAAGTAAGTAAGTAAAGGCGGGTGGAGAGATTAAAGTAAGGTTACTTTAAGGGAGAGATGTTTATATATTTAAACACAAACTTCAAGGTCATCTTCAGCTTCATAATGAGTTTGGGGCCAACTTGGTCTGAATGAGACCCCAGCCTCCTCCAAGAAATGGCAGAAGCCCTGGGGAAATTAGAGGAGAAATTTGTCTCCTAGAAAAGATGTACAACTTTGTCAGATATCCTTGTGGGAGAGATCTGGGACTCAGCCAGCCTTGGCCAGTGGACTAGGCCTTGGCCAGTTCTGTTTAGCTGTACATATATCATTTTCTATTTAAACCCTCCCCTCACCTCAAGATCCCAAAGATGACCTGGGAGTGGTCACTGAATCTCTTTTCTTCTTCCCCGTGTGACCACATTGAAGAAATTTCCCTTTTCTGCATTTCACTATTTAAAAAAAATTACCTATAAACTCCTGAACAGACTTCCTGTTCTGAAAAATACTACTTCATACAGCACTACATACAGCACTACATACATACTTCTGAAAAATACTACTTAATAAGCATGTTCTACTTTGCCCGAGATAGAAAATGTTCACATATTTGATAAGCATAGCTCCTTCTGTCAAGAACAAAATGACTAACCAATACAGATGTGGGTTTGCTTTTGACTTTCAGGTCTTAGTCCGGCCTTTTGTGGAGGTCTCTTTTCAAAGAACAATTTGCCACACAACCACAGCTGAAGGACCAAATCCCAGCTGGAATGAAGAACTTGAACTTCCATTCAGGTAAGTGGAACTCCCCTCTGAAAGCAGCGGGAGTGGCTGATCTGCAACAAAGTATCCCAGTGGGGAAAATCGAGCCAGAGGCAGCCTCTCTGTGCCACAGCTGGGTCAGCTGGGTGAAGGTGTCCCATGCCTTTAACCCCAGAACTTCACTTCGGAGCCAGGGCAAGGTATATCTCTGTGAGTATAAGGCCATCCTGGTCTACGTCACAAATTCCAGGCCAGTCAGAGCTACACAGTAAGATGCTATCTCCCAAAAGAAAAAAAGGAAGAAAGAAAAGAAAAAAGAAAAAGAGTAAATTCATGCTCCCTTTCAGAACAATCTACTTTCCTCCTGTCTCTGACTTCTTACAGGTCAAAGGCTTTTTTTTAAAACTAGTTTAGTACCCCAAATGGCTTAAATTAACCCTCAACTTTCATGAAGAAGAAATTAAAACCCTTAGAGGCAAGAAAGTTTAAAGGCCTTGGAGGCGGGTGTTATGTATATTCTATGTCCCCTTGGGAGATCTTTGGAATAAAAGACAAATCAGGGTAGAATTCAGAAGTAATTAAATCAAAAGAGGGCACGGTCACTACTATCATCCACAAGACAAGCAAAGGAAGACCAGATGAAGATTCTCCATCTCTGTGGTACCCCAGTCTCTAGCCTTGCTATGGAGGGACATGTTTACACAGGCACAGCTGGGTCCTCGTGACCGTGTCCAGAAAAGAATTCTCTCACCCCAGTATTGTTTGACTTCCGTGTAAGGGAGTGAGGAGTGCCAGTTGCCATCCCTCCAGTCACAGTCTAGCAGGAAGTTCTTGACTGGAGGTACTCCTTCTGGACAGAGCAGCTTTGGAGCCCAGGTACTTAGAAAGTTCAAAACTCTGGCATTGGCTGGAGACCTTGTAGCCCTCCACAGAACTATGTAAGGTCCTGGTGGGAAAGTTCCTTGCAAGACTTATCATGGAGTTTGGGGAATATAGTATTTACCAGTACAAGCCAGTGTAGGATTTGGATCTGCAGAGCCCAAAGTTCAGAGCCAGTCCCATTAGAGTGTATACTTAAAATATGTGTTTTATGCCCTTGTGTGAGAGCTCCTTGTGATGAAGGGATTGCATGTGTTCCGACTCAGCATTTTTGAAGCATTGACATTGAACACTCATAGTGTCTGTTTTGTCTGTTTTCACGGTCTCTTCATGTGTTGTCTGTCACAGGGCCCCAAATGGTGACTATAGCACAGCCAGCTTACAGTCAGTGAAGGATGATGTGTACATTAACATTTTTGATGAAGTGCTGTATGATATCCTGGAGGTGAGTTTCCAGTTGTAAGGGAGTCATCTGAACTCTGCACGAATATTCAGATCCCCTACTACTGTGTAGGTCCAGCACATAGGAGAAAGGACTGGTGATGGGGCTTGCGGTGGAGTATTTCCTCTTCTACAGTTGTGTTAACTGCTTCAGATATGTGGTCTTATTTAATCCCAAAGTCATTCTATGCAGAAGTTATTTAATCTCTAAATGACAATAAGAAAACTGAAGTTCAGAGAAGTGGTTTTCCTGGGGTGGCAAACTATTAAACATCTGAACCTAACCCACATACTTTCAGCGAAAATCCTGCCACTTTTTTACTGGCAAATTAATTACATGGGGGGTCTAAGAGAAAGATTCAGTAGGTAAAGTGCCCACTACCAAGCATAAGTTTGGAATCCTAGCACACATGTAAAACCTGAGTGGGATGGGGCACCCCTGCTAGACTCCAACTAGTCTAGCCGAAACAGCAATCTCCCATTCAATGGGAGACCGTGTCTCAAAGAATAAGGTGGAGAAACAAGTAGGAAAACATATTGGCATTGAGTTCTGATGTCCATATGCACAACACAGTCAAGAGCACCCATCCATACCTTTTCACACACGCACACACACACACACACACACACACACACACACATACACACAGTTAGTTCTATAAATATCTGATGTTCTTAAATAATCAGTACTTCTCATGCTTCCTTTAGGATGACCGTGAAAGAGGAAGTGGGATCCACACCCGTATTGAGAGACACTGGTTAGGATGTGTGAAAATCCCATTTAGCACTATCTATTTCCAAGCAAGGGTAAGTAACTAAAGTCAAAATTACATGCCACTAGGAAACACCTCTACCTATTCTTCCCATTAAACTCTCAAAACTGTGAGAATATATGTGCACAGAGCTGGGAAAAATGCAGATCACCACATCAACTCGTCGGCCTTCCATCACTGTTGCATGGTGTATCCAGCACCCCTGGTCCTGTGCCTTCACAGCTAAGGTGTGATGATGTGAATCTACGAATCTTTAAAACATCGACAGAGAAATAAAGAATGTGAGACTACGTGAAAACCTGTCACAGAAGTGACGTGGGTGGATGCAGAAAAGAGTCAGGGCGTCAACAGCCTGGTTTGTCACGGGCATCCTATCAATATTTCTAAAGGCATGCACAATTTAAAGCATGAAAAAAAATCATTAACACAGGCATGCTTGACAACGATATCCTTTATAGACATAATGGTTCAGCTTAGTGATTCCATGAGGCTGGCAATTCTCTCATGCCTTTGGGAGTCTGCTGAGGCAGCTGAAGCTTCTGGGATTTCTTGGTGTCCCAGCACTAAATCCACAGCGATAGGAAACTATGTGCTGCTGTGATAACTACACACAACAGATGCTGCCTGGACCACAGGGTCTCCAGCATGAGACCCAAACCAAACCTCCATTCTAACAGGCTCAGATTGGCTGTCAAGCCTAAGTTGGATCTGCAATCTTAGCCAATGGGACAGTCTAGAGCTCTACAGATGTGTAGTGATGTACTTGCTGTGAGAATTATAGTCCCTCTTCTAGTAGATTTTAAAAGAAATAAAGAGCATAGCATCTTATAAGTGAAGCTGCCTGTAATGGTTGACATTGTCAAATCTCAGGTTTGCAGGTTATTTAGAAATCCTTCCGTTCAATGCCCTAATGTGTGCACCTCCTTTGCATGTGGGGGCAGCGCCCATGCCCTTACATTTCACCCTGCAGGAACTCATGACTTCTGAGGCATACTTGATATATACCTTCTACATTTACAAACACAGCTAGCTGTAAAGCACAGAGAGGTGACACCGAGGAGCTAAAGCAAAAGTCCTTTTTGCAGAGCAATCATCTAGACTGTGGCAAATACACACTACGAAAGTCAAGCAGAATATGCTAAAACACTAGTGAAAGAAATAAGCTAGATATAAGGATAGAGAGTTAGCACAGTAATTCTGAGATGACATTAGACCTAAGCCTTGAGACGTACAGAGAAGGAAAGCTGGGAAGGCAGAAAAGGGAAGGCTGCCCACCAGGGAGCATGCACCGCACTGCACCGCACACCACATACTGTTCTCAGTGCCCTTCCTCTCGTAGCTCAGTCCCTGCTCACAACAGCCCTACAAATTAGGTCCTGTTATCTTCTTCTTACAAATAAGGCAGCTGACACCCTTGGAGTTTAAGACAAGATTTGAATCCAGGAATCTGTCATATTCAATGCACTCTGTCGCAAACAAAGAAAAGCAGTCAAGGAAGTATTATATTATTATGTATAATAATAATATATATATTATATCCCTTTCTAATGAGAAGTTAGGGATTCTAACCTGGACTGAGTTTAATGTTTATCGAACGTATTAAATTATGAGAAATGGGGCTGGACGGTGATGGCGCATGCTTTTAGTCCCAGCACTTGGGAGGCAGAGGCAGGCAGATTTCTGAGTTCAAGGCCAGCTTGCTCTACAGAATGAGTTCCAGGACAGCCAGGGCTATACAGAGACACCTTGTCTCGAAAAACAAGAACAAACAAA